>PVKV010012629.1:0-64667 GCA_004027835.1 Alouatta palliata | reverse complement strand
GCTCTGCCTTCCCGGAGCTCCAATTGCCAGCTAAAACGGCACCTGGACCCACGTCTTTTGTATTGGGAACCGCTGCGCCGGGGCGCCGCTCCAAACGGCGGCAGTGAAAATGGCCGCGCAGGCAAAAACAGCCGAGCCGGCGAAAACAGCTGCGCCGGCCAAACCAGCCGCGCCGGCCAAACCAGGTGCGCTGGCGACCGGTGGGGCTCCTCCCCCTGGGAATCTCCTGGTCTGTGGGCAATAAAAATCCGTCTGGGAATGTGGCGTCCACTCACCCTCCAGGCTTTCACTGGGAGCTGCAATCCTCAGCTGCTCCTAATCGGCCATCTTGGATCAGTCCCAATCAAGAGTTACTTTCTATTGACTTTTTTCCCTTATTGTGAGCCACATTTTCTGATTTCTTTACATTTAATGAATTTTGGATTGAATACTAGACTTGGTAGATGATATATTATACAGGTTCTGGAGTCTGTGTTCTCCCTTTGAGGAGTGTTCATTTCATTCTAGTAGGCAGTTAATTATTGGATGATCACCTTGACATTGTGTATGGCAGATGTGTAAAAAAGGTCAAGGTGCTTCTCAATCCCTTCTAACAGGGCAAGACTTAACTTTGAAAGATTATCTCCCCTCCCAAGGAATCTTGACACACGTTTTTAAGCTTTGCAGAGAAGGGTATGGTACTAAACCTAAGGCATAGCCTTTCTAATGTTGTATCAGATGTTGGGGGTGATAACAAGGTGCGAAGATGTTAACTTGGCTAAGATAGAACACCAAATTCTTCCAGTGCTGCTGAACCATTTTCAAACTTATAGTACATAGTCACTTACTGCTAAGCCACAGGAGAGTTCTCTGTGAGCCCAGCCTTCAGCACAGGATCAACATGGGACCTCCACAAAGACCTGTGGGATTCGTCTACGAACTCCTTTCTCTCTCACAGCACATGTAGGGCAGGGCAATTACTGAGATGACATTTGATCAATGAGCTGAATGAGGTGAAGGAACAAGTCATGTAGATAATAATAGGAAGAAAATTCTAGGCATTAGCCAGTACAAACGTCTTCAAGTGCAAACAGTCCTGGTGAATTTGAGAACACAAAGTGGACAGTGTCTTACTAGAGTGGAGTGAACTAAGAGTAGCAGAAGATACATTCAGAGATGACATACAAGACAGGGGGAGGGAATGACAGCAGCCTTGCAAGTCACAGCCAGGATTCTACTTTCACTCGGAGTAAAATGGCCAGCTATTGGAGGATTTTGAGGAGTGACACGATTAAATTTAAATTTTAAAAAGATCATGCTAGCTGTGTTGAAAATTAACTTTAGGGAACAAGCACAGAGGAAAGGACAAAGGAAGATATGAAATAATGCTGTTGAGAGATTACTGTGGCATGAGAAACAATGGTAATGGTGGAGAAGGTGGGAAGTGGTCAAATTTTGAAGATGGAGCCAACAGGTAATAGCGATGGATTAGATGTGAAGTATAAGAGAAAAGCTCTTTTGTCCTAGGCAATGGGAAGGACACTATTACCACCTAATGGATGAAAAAAGGTGCTAGAAGAGAATTAACTGAAAAATTGGGATTTGTTTTGGATCTTCAAATTTGAGATGCTTATTAGAATCTAAGTGATATAAACTGTTGCATCTGAACCTGGAGCTCTAGGGTGAAATCCAGGTGAAAATTGTCAGCCTATTGACAGTATTTAAAGCCATAAGACTGGATTAAATCATTTAAAGGGTGAGAATAAGAAAGAAAAGAGATCCAGCATCTGAGCCTTATGACAGACTAAATTAAGAGGTTGGGGACTTGAGGAGGAATAAACAAGATGCAGAAAAAGAGCAGCCAGTGAGGAAAGTGAAAACCTAGAGGGGTATGGTGTCCTGAAGGTCAAGTGCAAACAAGAAGCATTTCAAGAAGAAGGGAGTAATTGACTGTGTCAAATGCCAATAGGTCAAGTTGGATGAGAAATGAGAACTGACCACTGTATGTGAAAGATGGAGTTATGAATGATGCTGAAAGAGCAGTTTCAGGGGAGTTGTGGGGTGAAAGCCTGGCTGGGGAGGGTGGTCCAAGAAAGGGGAGAAGAGGCACTGGAGATGGAGTCCTGACAGCTGTTTAGAAAAGTTCAACTCTAAAAGGCACAAGAAAAATTGGGGTGTAGCTGGAGGGAGAAGTGGGGCAAAGAAAAAAGAAATTAAAGATGGAAGAAATAACACTATGTTTACATATGTGGGAAATATCTAGTAGAGAAGAACATTTTGATGATGCAAGATGGAAGAGAGGAGAACTGGTGGATTAGTTCCCATGGGTAAGTACAAGGGAATGGGATCTAGTGACAACATGGTGGCCTCAGTAGGAAGCATGGGTGGTTCACCCAGAGAAGACAGCGAATGCAGGCACAAAGTTTTGAGGGATAGTTCTGCTGGTGAAATCTTTGGAAGTTTTCTTCTGATGCTTCTATTTTTAATGAAATAGGAGGAAAGGAGATTAGTGGAGAGAAACAGTAGAGATATGTGGAGTTTTGAGAAGAGAAGCTGATGATGGACTCAGGAAACATACCGTGACAGCACTAAAGATTGTTGAAGTTAGTGATCATGAATGCAGTGATAATAGCATGGTTGTGTGTTTTTCTCTAGAAATGTTGGTCTGCAAGGGAGCAGCCTTCACATAAACCAGGGTTGTGTTTAGTTACTGACGGAATTGAGGTTGTAAGGAAGAAACTAATTTGAATGAAAGAACAAGCTGGTAGAAGGAAAGTAAAGATAAAAGAGTAAGTGACAGTGAAAAGAAAGAAGAATCAATTAAGCACAGACCCCTAAAAATTTCTGAAATTGGAATATTAAAGGGAGTCAGATGGAAAGACAACTGGTAGTTAAAGATGCAGTACTTGAAATCAGGATTATGAAGGAGATTCAGGGATTGGTAATGAGAAGGCTTGAAGACTTTATGGCTTTAAGAGTCATTGCAGCAAGGTGAAGGATAAGATCAGCTCAAATATTTCCCTCTGCAGAGGCCTTCCCTGATTTCCCTTCCCCTCCTCTCTTGCTTTCTAAGTCTCATAATACTTTATCTACAATTCTTTATGACTCAATATTCTACTTTGCATTTGTTGTTATCTGGGTATATTCTAGAGTTTAAGTACCTTGAAGTGTGAGAATGCGTCAGAGTCATCTTCATGCTCCTTAGCACCTACTAGTTCCCTGACTATACAACTATAAATTAAAAGAGCATAACATATGTTTATTAACTCAATAAACATATAACTATACAATTAAATAACAGTAGTAGCAAACATCGTCTCTTTATGCCAAGCATTCTCCTAAGGGCTTCACACAGTGTTACTAAACGTTAACACTCTCTTGTGTGTATTTTATACTTAAAATACATAGAGAAACTGTAAAAAGGGAATGATTTAAGTAACTCACATGAAGGATTTAGTCAGTAGTGTGCATCAGGGAGCACACAATGACCAGGTGGCTGCCAACTAAAACAAGGTTAAGGTTTTTATAGCATAGGGTAGGGAATCACGAATCTTTCTGTAAAAGGCCAGATAGCAAATATTTTAGGTGATTTGGCCATTTGGACTCTGCAGCAACTCTTCAACTCTGCCATTATAGTATGAAAGCAGCATACACAGTACCTGAACAAGTATGGCTGTGTTCTAACAAAATCTTATTTAGGGGTAATGAAATTTAAATGTTATTTTCACACATCACAATCTATTATTCTTTCATTCTTTTTAATTCCCTCTACCCTCACCAACCATTTAAAAGTATAAAAACAAGTCTTAATTTTGAGATGTACAAAGCCTGGTGCAGGTCTTTGGCCCACAGGCCAAAGTTTGCTGACTTTTGTGATACGAAAAAGTCCTTGTGGTTTGGGCTTAGGCATCAGTTTTCAACTTTAATAGAAATTTAGGTTGGGCCCCTTTCCTGTTTTCATGCCCCTTGCTCATGGTTATTAGCACAATCTGAAACACCACCTGAAAATTATTCTCTGATAGTTGTTTATTGGCTGGTCAAAATTTACGGGGTTAGAGAGGTTGATAGCTACCCTTCCACCCCACCCCAAATAAAAGGCACATAGAAGGCAAGGGGCAAAACTGGAAACCCTTTACTATGCCTATTTTAGTTCTTTAATAAAACCAAAGTTTAGATAAATTAAGTGACTCTCAAAGTGACAGAGCTGGGATTAGAATCATTGATCTGTTGGGTTCTCAGTTCCTTGGACATACGAGAGTACCATGTTGCACAAGACACACTAATAACTAACACCTTGCTCTGAACGTGCTTATAATACTTCATACGCCATGCACATGTTATTCATATATTTATTGGTTAAATGAATTAGCATTTAAACATTGGCATGGTAAGTGAATAAGTATTTTGTAACGTTGTAATCAATGGGTAACTCACGCTTTTATACATGATAAGAGTACTCTTCTGATCAGCTATTATAAAGAGCAAAAAGCATTCTTTTTGTATGAGTACAAATTCCATTTACATATATTAGCCCATGATCTGCTACAGCTAAAACTCCAAGAGCTATGAGAGTGTGGAGGAAAAAAACCCTCAAATTTTGGTGAAAGTTTCCAGTTGAAATACATTAAATGACCTCAGCACTCCATTTTCAATTTTCTACTCTTTAACTCACATTTTAGAGAATATTGGACAATTTCTACAGCAAACATTGGGGTCTAATTGGAACAAAAGGCCTATTTTTCAAGCATGCGCATTTGTTCCTTTTTTCCTACTTGATCTACATAACTCACCTTGCATAAAATATTTGCTCTTTCCTATATCCTATCTATGTAAGGAAATAATGAAATGGAATAATGGTCAACATGGGATTAGTGTAGATTTGTTGGAAGATATTATGATCCTCTGGCTGCATTAGGAAGTTACCATATGAAGATAGTGGTGCATTTGGCAAAGAAAGAACATCAATATGACCTTTTAGCTTTACCCTTTTTCCAGTCTGACTTTCCTTCACCTCAATGGAAATTCTATAGTCAGAGTATTTTTTGTCTTGTTTTGTTTTGTTTATAAGACCACATACCACAAGATTCATGGATTTTCAACTTAACATTTCAAATATTTGCAAAATCACTTCCTCTTCTAATAAGGATGATACATTATTAGAGCTGTTTTGTTTTTAAATACTTGATTTAATTCTTGTTTAAATTCTGTAACCCAAGAGTGGCTCTTCTGAGTTACAGTTTCAATCTGGTATTGTCTGCCCATGGTAGGTAAGTAATAAGCAGAATTAGGAAAAGGAAAAAATAAATTATGTTTCTTTTGCTTCTTTACAAGAGGAAATATTAGGTTGGTGCAAAACTAATTGCGGTTTTTGACATTACTTTTAATGGCTAAAACCACAATTACTTTTGCACCAACCTAATACACTGCTGCTTATAACAGCAGTTATACAATCTGTAACAGTAACTATAACAATCATAACACTTTTTATATAAATGCAAATATTAAATTTTTTCTCATTCTTTTTTAGTGTTGCAATTTTATCATGTGTATCTCCTGAGTAAATGGATACATTCATGGATTATAAAGTTTCTTGCACAAAACATTTCATAGACAAAGGGAAGGGGAAACAGTTCCTGATAAGGGAATGCATTCAAAACTGCTCCGTGCTTGAGTACACATGTGGAAATTTCACTAAGTTTGGGAAAATCCATATGCAGATATTATTCAAGGTCGTTTTAAAAGAGTTAGCTCCAGAGGCTTATTCTTATATCTGCTCTTGAGCAAAAATGCTCTCATTGCAGGTTGCCTTGTTGAGGTTATAGTTGTAATTACCAAGGAACAAAAAGATGAGTAATTTTTGTACTCTATCGTTTTAAAATATATTTTTAAATTTTCCAAATATTAAATGGTCACCCTAATTATCATTGATGACAAAGCTTCGTGGTTCTCATTACTTACCTTTGATGAAGGCCACCTGTGATGGGGGTTGAGCGGGCAGGTTAGTGGGAGAAACAATAGATGATTAAATACTGTCACTCATGACTGACAGCTGCTTCCTGACATTCGGGTTAAGTCATGAGGGAGGAGACCCAAAAGGGGCAAAGGAGCAGGTTTACATGTGCTCTTCAATTATTCTTATGAGATTTATATAGCTCCATAAAGGAACACCATGCTGTAATAAAAAATAAATGTCAAAATCAATAGAAATCCTTGCTGTTCAGTTCTTCTACTTCTTGAATTTGAATGTAGGCAATTTAAAGCATTATCCTTTTTCTTGTCATTATTATTAATTTCTCTGTCTTAAGGTTACATTTTCTGCATAATTTTGCTTGCAAATTTAACAATTCTTACAAGGTTAGAGTCAAAAAGAAAGAAAAATTTCTCCTGAATAAATAGTGAAGTTCAGCAAAATAAAATGAAAGTTAGGATAATTTAGAAATTAAGAGGAATGTGAGGTCTTTTCATATTCATTTCTAAAATACTGATACTGCAGTATTCTTTAAAAGTCCAGTAAAGTGAGGGACCATAAACTCATAATAAATCTCCAGGGTTTTAATTTTTGGTCAGCTGCATTCAGATTACTGCATACTAATTTCCAGAAGGCCAAAGGCTGAGGGCAGGTTGGGTGAGAGGAAGCACACTGCTGAAGTAGAAATTACACAGACAGGGAGATAAGAACCTCTGAGTGAATTTACACTAAAAAAGACGAAGGCTAGGGGAACATACATTTTTCCCTGCAAAAAATGTCACGCACACATGTAGATCTCAAAGAATTCCTTTAGAAAACCAGATGGAAATGTGTTCTCCACAGCAAATGACAGAGTGCAGCTAACAAGATCAGTTTATCAGTAAGTCACCACTCAGGAAAACTCCCAAACTTGGTAAAGAATCAAGCACTACAAGGAGAAAACTTACTGTATTCATTCTTTTTCTACTTTACTGCATCAATTCCATTTAGATAAATAGGCAGTGTGCAATAGGACTGCTAATCAATACCAGGTAAATTAATTTTAATGGCAACAAGTAGTCAATTTCTTTAGTTGACAATTAGACAAAGAAATCTGGAACTTAAGTATGTTAAAACTTCAGAAATATTCCAAGTTTGTATTTTGTTACAAGAAAATCAGCATCTATGCCAATATTTAGATGTGTGTGCCTGTGTGTTTATCAGCATTGAATTGAAAGCAAGAATGTATTTCTGTCTGTACGAGCAAAAGTAAGTACATGCAACTATACCAAAATGTAAAAGTGCTGCTTCAGGAAATGCCCTATAAATCGTGTTTGTTCTTAACATGGTACAAGAGAAATAAGGAGCAGTAATTTCACCATGGGGTTCTGCCACAGAAGCATAATTTCAACTTTAACAATAACCTGTTCTTTCTATTTAGGGAAAAATAGGTGGAATCTGTGCTCTCTGTGTTATACACGGTTCTAAATCTAGACCATGCAGTGGTAGCGTATAACAAAGCTGTCCCAGATTTTTGTTGCAATTGTAGTGAGATCTAAATGATAAAAATGCCAAATGGGGCTGTTCTGTATTCCGGATAGTTCCCACATTTCTATTAGCTCCTGAAGGATGTCCCCATTTTATTGCTTCCTGAAAACCTCCTTATTATGGTCAGGACATGGCCCCAGTATGGCAGGATTTACCTCGAAAGGAAGGAGCAGAAGTAGAAGTACCAGAAATAGGGCATGTCTCTTGCAGCAGGGCAGTGGCCTGGTGGGAGACGAAGAGCTACTTTCCAGAAATTGGGAGAGTTTAGACAAGCTGGCTCCAAAGACTGTGCTTATTCATTCAACAAATATTTACTGAGATATTACTACGTAGACGCACTAGGGCAAGTGGTAGAAACATCATGGTGAATCCTGGTCCCTAGCCTTCAATATTATGAAGTAGCTAGGAAGGGTTCCCATACAGATCAGAAATGGGCAGATGATTTTAATTCGGAATGATAAATAGGATCAAAGCAAAATTATAGGGTACTGGAACTGGGAAAGGATGCAGGAAAGGAGGCCAAGCCAGCCTGGGAGGGCTTCCCAAAGAAGTGACATCTAAGTGAGATCTGAAAAAAGTGAGACTTTTCCAGGATAAAGAAGTGTGAGAGAGTACGGGATGAGGTGAGAGGGAAGATGTTGGAAAAAAGGTATTCCAGGCAGAGGGAAAGAAAACACAAAGAATATGGAAAGGGGAAAATTGTTCATGGTGAGTTCACTTGTTCTTGACTACAATGGGATATTCTACCCTAGGATACAAGGGGTGATACAGGTCAGGAGATGGCAGCCATGAAGGTTAAGAAAGATTTACCAAGGGCCTGGTGAGCTGAGCCTGAAAGGAGACTGTGAGTCAGCATCAGAGAGCCTTTCAACAGGTAAGATGAGGGCTCTGGCCCCAGGCTAAGATTCAGGAGGTACACCCTCTTCCAACAGGCAGAGGGACACGTGACTGGGAAAGAGAATCCGGGCCAGGAGATGTTATTCCAAAGATAGTTTGTTGAAGACTCGTTCCAGTGGCATAATGATGCTTACTGAATGTTAAACTATTAAGTTACTTCTGACTACATTTTCCTGTCTTACACATGGTAAATAGTGTATTTAATGTTGATTTTAGTACAATTATTTTCAAAAAGTTCAGAAGTAAAATATTTCTGAAGGCAGTAAATATGACACTTCGTCTCTTCTCTTTCGGACGAGCCTTCAGAGATCTGATTTCAATTTGTATGCCATTGAAGATAATCTGTCTTGCTTATTCACAATTCAGCATTAAAACAAAAGTAGGGTGCCTTGAGCTGTAGACAGAGCCTTTAGGAATCATAAAAACTGGTAAGTAATAAATTCATAAAACCTCAAATCATCATCGAACTAACATTGCAACCTGTAAATGTAGGCTTCACGTCAATGGTTTTATGGTATCTGTTGAGGCCACACATTTCCGCTTCTTTAACATAAGACAGTAGCTTTATAAGTAAGGCATATAAGAAAGATAATACCCTTACACGCTTGGCAAAGTTCTTATTAGAAGCAGATTTTCAGCATGAAAATAAGAGTTTAGGTATAATTTTAATTTTGGAATTCAGAATAAGAAGATATATTCTAGGATATGGTAGACCATTTTCCCAAATAACGTATCTTCATCTCTGATCCCTTCCAATATATCTCAGTGTTTCATGTACTTTATGTTACTTTATGCATCCTTTGTCAGTAGTATGACTTACATAATAACATGTAACAAGAATCTTTAATTAAATAACTGATTTTAAATGAGCTGTACTTTACAAAGTATGTCAGTGTAGTGACACTGTAAGTGTCAGATCTAATTCTTGGAATGATGGTTCTGTATAACACAATTTTGTCCTGATAGTTTTAAAGGTTGTCCTAAATGTAATGAAGAGTTTCTTTAAAAGACCACAAATGCTTTTTGGTAAGCTTTTCTGTAGCTTGACAACAATAAAATTCTTTTCTCCCTGGAGGAGTAGACTTCAGATTCCTTGTTTTCCTTGTGTATTTTTCAATCCCCTGTGGCCACTTGGAAAACAGCTTACCACTACACTGATGTTAGGAATAGTGGGGGAGTGGGAAATCAAACTTGAAGAGAGAGGTAAGCTTTTAAACTCTGCTGTCAAGAAGAAAAAGGAAGTAGAAAATATTGCTTCTACCCTCTTTTTTCCACCTTCCTTAGTCCAGGTATGGTGTGAAGTCCCCAAGGGAACACCGCAATATGTTTTAGTTTTCTCCGTCTGGCAAGGCCCCCAGGAACACACTGCATTGTTTATTTCAAATAGACCCTTCACTGTATTCAATCCCCAGAAAACAAGCATGATAATTAGCATCCTTGCAGAAGACCATGGGAGATGGCAGGAAATTTCAAGTGGGAAGTGCACTCGAGGGGAAAAATAAGCACCTTTTACAAAAAAAGCAAGGTGCTGATGAGTCTCGGCATTTGGACGAATTAAAATCAACTGGGATTTTTGAACACTTTAAAGCAGTGAGTTGAGGTAGGCATTTCGATTTGCTATGGAAAAGAAGGCATATACTGAAATAATCTTTAAGTAAAATTCAGAAACAGTATGTGTATGTATGAGTTTATGGGTACGTATAATAAATGTATACAATATTTGGAAACCCATAAGTATCTTATGTTAAGAGACTAAGTGAAGAAATATTCTTTCTAAAATGAATCACATATTGACATGAAAACATCCCATTTACTTGTTTACTTTGAAGGCTACCTCTCAAAAATGTAACATGCAGCCACTGGCACCTTTGCATCTTTGAACTCACTATTCCTTTTACAAGCAGTCTGAGTTGAATCCTGCATTCTTGCCATATGCCAAGGGTTAGGCCATTAATATGTAAAAGAAGCCGGTATCCAGAGAATTGACTTTATAATTGGAGAACGCCAAAATAAACCTAACACTTCTCAAACAATGCTACCCCACAGCATCCCCATTCTCTTAGGCTATTAGGCCACGTCCAATTTTCTCGGTCTGTCGGAGGATACAGCTGCCTCCATGTGCCAGCAAAGCTTTAATTATGGTGACTTTTCCTCCCCCTGGAAAGCCTCTTCCTGTGGTTTGAAAGTTTGAATTATTCAAGCCCATGTTAATACACTGTACTGAATGCTCTGTTTGGCCCACTGAGGTGCACTTGGAACTGTTCTTTTTCCACAGATTTGATTTCTCTGTCTCCCTTTCTCCTCCTCCTATCCTTTCTCCCTCCCTTTTCTTCCATTATTAAAGGCAGGAACCACGGACCACTTAGTACAGAGAGACGCACGGATTTTAGTATAGCTAATTTCTTACAGAAATTATGTGAAGTCACATGCATAATAATCTCTCAACTAAAGTTCCTCAAGTAGTATAAAGCTTTTTTCCCTAAACATTGTTTTTACTAGAAGTGACATAATTTATATACTTTGGTAGTCAGAGTTCCAGGACTTCTAAACATTTTTCTTTCAAATCCAAGCTATAAATTTGGTTTTACTCCCAAAATAGAATCAATAGGAGAATACTAGGTATTTCCTGTTGAAGCTACAGGGAGAGAAAGACAGTGGAGAGGGCAGGGAGAAATATAAGAATACTGTTTTAAAATTTTAAAATTATTTTTAAATTTTTAGTTGAATAAATGGTGTTCAAATACCAAAGTCTAGATTTCAGTCTTTGATTAGGTTTTTCATCATTTGCTTAAAATGTTAACCTTAGTTTTCCTTTATTCTAATTTTCTAGGTTTTAATCTGTCATTATCATTTATTTATAATCAAAATCACCATCAAGATGACACGTGGTATTATTGCGTTGACAGTAACCATGATTTCAAAGCTTGGTTTGTCACTAACAACCTGAAAGACCTCTTGACAGTTTAGTAACAGTACAAATATTATCAATATACTACAAAAATCACATAGGATTATATTCAGCAGTTCATTTTCAAAATTATAAAGTAATATAAATTAACATATTTTTGCTACTTTTTTTCATGTCATAAAATAAACTTCATCTTTAGTTTACATTCCAATTCACTCAGTTAAATAAAAATTTTTTGGAAGTTGTTCTCCAATGTTTGCTTACAAAAATAAGTTACCAAGTTCACAATGAAGACAAATTATCTTCCTTTCCTACACAGTAAATCTGTTCTTTTAAGAAAAAAGACAAGACAGAGAAGAAAAATATGTTCCCTGAAAATTCCTAATGAGATGTGCAAGTCTTCTAGTTAACAAACAGAGCATTTGTGAAATGTATTGCCTGCGCTGAGAAGTGCTATTAGAAACTGTTTCAGGATATCAAGAAATAATACATCTGCAAAAGAACCCCAAATCTTTTTCAAAACCAGGTGGATTATTTAGACAGAAAATACAGAGAGGAAGAACTTACTAAAAGTAATATTGCATATATATCAGGCAGGAAAAACTGATGAGGAACTCACCAGATTTTATCAGATAGAGGTTATCTCCATCTCTTTGAAGGTCATTGGATGTTAATTATATGTCTTCCTTGTAATTGATCAGGAATCTAATCTTAGACATTCAACATTAAGGAATAAAGAAAAAAGGAAATAAACTTTCCTTTAAAGATGATAAAATGATTATATGTTCATATGCCATTACTCAGAATATTCTTGGCCCACCTTATAGGAGGAACTTAAAAGTCATTAAAGTATTTTAAAATTTAATACTAAATCTATATTGGCTTCATTTTCACATTAATAATCCATTATTCATTCACAAACCCATTCACAATGTACAAACCTGAAGGCTTTCAACTATGTTGAGCCATTATTTTACCAACAATGTATTTTTGTGCTTGTTGGAGAGTTGTTACAGTTATCAATTTTTTAAAACTTTTTTTGTGTGAGTTTCTTTTCATGGCAAGAAGCCAGTTATGAAATCTTTTATTCCCAAGTAATTGTGCTGAAGGTTGAGAAGCTTGTCTCAGCCACGAGATCTAACCTTAGTCACAACATGGCACAGAAAATCCTATGACTACTCTCGTCTATGCATTGCCTCAACCACAACCCCAAGGGAATGGAATCTTCCAGCTCCTAAAAGTTGGATCTATGATCATGGAAACCAGAGAACAGAAAAGCTAAATCCTTCTTTAAAACTGGTTTTACAAATATTTGTATTGTTTTCCATAATAGGTTGCAGAAAGTAAAATTACAACATAAGAATTTATGGCCTGAATAAACTTACAATGTAGAGGAAAAAATTAAATCTCTAAGTTGCTCCTTATAACACACACACACACACACACACACACACACACACACATACATGTATATATGTGAATACAGACATATAGATCAGAGTAGAACAGTAATAAATATGTGAAGAAAGTTATTAAACTTAATAAAATTAAATCAGGAGGAAAAAGACTGAGAAAATATCTATCCCACTAAAATCTGGATTTGTCCTCCAGCTCATCTGTCTATACAATATGACTCATTACCTAAGGTGCTAGGATATTCTATTTGCATACTATTTTCAAACAAAAGCCAGTTTACAAACTAAAATAGATTAGCTAGTAAATATTTGAATGCTGAATCTTACTGCTAGGCATTTATCCAAAAGAAGTAAAATCGGGATCTTGAGATATTAGCACTTGGATATTCACTGCAGCATTATCATAATAGTCAAAATGTGGAAATTATCTAAACAGTCATCAACAAATGAATGTATTAAAAATGTGGGCCAGGCACGGTGGCTCACGCCTGTAATCCCAGTACTTCGGAAGGCCAAGGCAGATGGATTACGAGGTCATGAGATTGAGACCATAGTGAAACCCCATCTCTACTAAAAAATACAAAAATTAGCTGGGTGTGGTGGCATGTGCCTGTGGTCCCAGCTACTTGGGAGGCTGAGGCAGGAGAATTGCTTGAACCCAGGAGGTGGAGGTTGCAGTGAGCCAAGATCGAACCACTGCACTCCAGCCTGGCACTTGGCGACAGAGCAAGACTCTGTCTCAAAAAAAAAAAAAAAAAATGTGGTATATGCATGTTCTCACTTATAAGTGGGAGCTGAATGATGAGAACACATGGACACATAGAGTGGAACAGCAGACACTGGGGCCTGTTGGAGGGTGGAGGGTGGAGGGTGGGAGGAGGGAAAGGATCAGGAAAAATAACTAACGGCTACTAGGCTTAATACCTGGGTGACAAAATAATCTATACAACAAACCCCCATGATTCAAGTTTACCTATATAACAAATCTGCACATGTACTCTTGAACTTAAAAGTTAAATTTAAATAAATGTGGTGTATACATCCAGTGAAATACTATGCATCCTTAAAAATGAATAAAATTCGGCCAGGCACGGTGGCTCACACCTGTAATCCCAGCACTTTGGGAGGCCGAGGCGGGTGGATCACGAGGTCAAGAGATCGAGACCATCCTGGCCAACATGGTGAAACCCCGTTTCTACTAAAAATACAAAAATTAGCTGGGCGTGGTGGCATGTGCCTGTTAAAAAAAAAAAAGAAGAAGAAAATTCTGCCATAGGTATCAAAATGAATGAAACTTAAAGACATCATGCAAAGTGAAATTAGCCAATCACAGAAAGACAAATACTTCGTTATTCTACTCAGATGAGGTACATAAAATGACCAAATTTCACAGAGAGGGGAACAACATACACTTGAGCCTATCAAGGTTGGAAGGGCAGTGGGAGGGAGAGCAAGATAAATAGCTAATGCATGGGGTGCTTAATACCTAGGTGATATGTTGATAGTGCAGCAAACCACCAAAGCACATGTTTGCCTATGTAACAAAACTGCACATCCTGCACATGTATCCTGGAACTTAAAATAAAATAAAATATAGTATATTTAATTATGAACTTCCATGAAGCCATCACAAATAGTGGTGCAGTTGATTGCTAATGACTTGGAAAGACATCACTAAGTGAACAAAATAGGTTCCAAAATGCCATATGCAGTCTGATCCCATTTATAAAAAACATCAAAATATACATGCATAGAAAAATAATAAAAAGATATATGCAAAAACTGTCTAATGCCATAACCACTAGAGGTTGGATAACAAGTGAAACTGATTTCTTTCTCATTGTCTACTTTGTTTTATAAATTTTCCATAACTAACATGTAATGCTGTTTTCTACAAGAAAAATATTTTTAAGAAAAGAAATAAATACAATGGTCAAATTTATATACTTGAAGACTGGAATGGTGGTTATCCGAGGCTTAGGGGAAAAAGAAATGGGAAATTACTAATCAATGGGCATAAAGTTTTAGTCAAGCAAGATCAATAAGTTCTAGAGATATGCTTTCAACATTATGCTTAGTCAACAATAATGCACTGTACATTTAAAAATTTGTTAAAAGGGTAGATCTCATGTTAAGTGTTCTTGCCAATACAAAATTTTAAAAAGATTTGAAGGGTTATTAGCCAAGTATATCATATTATATTGATTAATTTGCTTAACAAAACAAAAAGAGAAAATAAGTATTTTTATGTTTTACCATGAAGAACCTTGTTTTTCTTCCCAATTAAATTTATAAGAATTTGTAAAATCTGTTAAAATCCATTCTTCCCTTTTACAGATGAGCATTGAATTACCAGTGACTTATTAAATTTTTTCCCTCAAGCATACAGTTTTGCTTTTCTCATTTTCTTGTGATTCACTTTACATTAGAACAAAATAAGTAATTAATTTTAAAAAGAAACCTAAGAAGTTACAACAAATGATAAAAGTCAGTCTTAATATTTATTATAAATAATATTTTAATAAAACTTGCATTTTTGCCTGCTAATCTTACTTTTGTGACACTGTTAAGATTTTAGTAACTTAGTAACATTCCAGTTTTAATGCATTAAGAAGAAAGATAAAAATGAAATAAAAATTAGAGTGGTACACAGTAGTTTTTCTTTAGAAGATGTTAAAGATAACTGAAGTTGTGCTTGAAGATGTCTTGTATAAATTAGTGTATTTGCCTTTCTTCTTATTATTTGAATAACATAACCTTTGTTTAAATGCATTTTAGAAAATATAGACCATTATAAATAAAAAATAAAAATCACTTTTAAGGTCATTATCCAAAGATAAGTACTATTAATATTATGCATTCATGTCAGTGATATGATTTTAATAATTTTGAGCACTTACTCTGTACCAGTCACTGTTTTAAATTATTTGTATATATTTAATCATCAGTTTACAAACTCTCATATTGTCTCCATTTTGCAAATGAGGAAACTAGAGCCCAGAAATGTTTCGTAACTTGCTCAGCGTCAAATATCACATCTTCAGTAAGTGGACAAACTGGGATTTAAAACTGGGCCCTTTGAACTATACCAGAGATTGTGCTGGAGACATAACCACAGTTGTACCACATGAAGCCTTTTTCTGTGCATAAAACATAAAAGGGCTATAATTCACAATTTACATACTGTTTTTATAACCTGTTGTTTAATCCATGTAACATATTGCAAATATCCTCTTATATCATTAAATAATCGAAGGTGAAAAAGAAGCATTTTGACTTGCTAGAAATCTTGTGGTATGGCATGGGATGATTCAAGAAGCCTAAATAAAGAACACTCTCTATTTTTTGACATGTACTGAAATCAAATGAACATCACTTTCTTTAGGCAAACAGAAGTTACCATAGCAGAACTGACCAATGGTCTGATCATTCCAGTATCCTATTTCTGAAATTGTCCAATGCTGGCTATTTTAGCAGAAGACATAAAATCCCCCATAAAGCACCTAATTGTGTGATACACTGTAGTAAGATGAGAATGTCCCCTTTGCCCAATGTCTTATCTCCTACCACCTAGAAACTTTAGAGGGAATTGTCCTTGAAATTTTATCCTACTGAAACTAGTAATATGTGAAGATGTTATTTTAACACACATGTATGCACTCACATATACACTAAAAATGTAAAGAAATGAGTTTTATTCCTGTATGGCTTAAGAAAGTCAGGAATTACGATAGCTCTCTCTATCAATGTCTAATGCATACACTATACATGCATAATTAATCCATTAGGACTACACAAAAATATTTGTTAAGTAATGTAAAGCAGCAGTGTAATCAGGTAAATGGCATTTAATAGAGTAATCTTTTCCTCCACTAATAGTACATCATAAAATATATTCTTTAGGAGAGAGAACCAAGGAGCAATTATTGAATGGCAAAATTCACTGGGTAAGTTTCTACACAGTGCACACCAGAAAATCAATGCAATGGTACATTTTATTTTATTTCATATATAATGAAAGTACAGCCAATCTGGGATTATATTATATTTGGATTTTCAGGTGGTTCTAAAAATATCACTAGTATATTAGCATGCTAGCCAGGCAGACATCAACATTTTAAAGAGGGCTCCCAAAAATAAATTATTTGATATCTTGCCTTTTTCTAATGAAAAAGGATATAAGAACGTAAGAGACTTGTACCTTCCACTTACTGTCTCTTGGAATCCCTGCTCTTGACACCTGAGCTGCTGTGCATAGGCAGCAGACAGAGAGACAGATACATGACACTACCTCCATGAGCTTTGTGAGGTAATTATCTTTGACCCATCTGATCACTACAGGTTTCATGAAGAAGGCATTGACTTCTTTTCCAAATTTTCTCACCTACTTATCTTTGTTGCCATTCCCAGAAATGAATAGATGTTAGATATAGTCTGTGCCTAAGGAATTTAGTAAAAGTAATTCAGTTCAATAGTCATGAGGATCATTGCCCCATAACCTTAGGGCCTTTCCCTGACCTAATCAGCTACTAAATACTGGTCTCTGTTTCCCACAATAGCACAGATCTGTAGCTCCCGAAGAATACAGCTATACTTTATGAACTTTGCATTTGGAAAGCCTCACATAGTTCCTGGAACAGAGAACATTTTCAACACATTCTTATGGTGCCTGACACATAGTAGGCCCGTGATGAATGCTGACTGACGGAATATTTGAATGAATGAGTGGATATATTTAACCATTTACTGCATTTTTCTAACGTTATCCTATGTATTTCAATCTAGAATATCCATATTTTAAAATCTATTTCATAGAAGGTATAATAATACAACATTGTAGTTTTACACCAAAAATATACCCATTAAAGACAGTTCAGTCACAGTTAAAGAAATAATACACATTGGATACTGATCAGTACTATTTATAAATTTTTCCTTGGGTAGAAAACATGATGCTGCAACTGCTTCCAAATCAGCAACGTGTGCAGTTGGTACATCCAAGAAACATGGAAATATTATATATTCCACAAAACAAAGAACTGTACTTTTGAAAAATTCAAGACATAAAATTTAAAGACATCCCAGCAATTATCCTCCTCCTCATTATTTTTAAATGGCCCCAGTTAGCAAGCAAACTTTTATGGAATTAATTCACCAAATATTCACAACTTCTTCCAGCATATCTGAGAGGCTGAGGAGAAGTCATTCCAAGAGGTTGGTTTCCTTGTAAACCACAGATGATAAAACCTTGAGTCAATCATAACTTGTGTTTTAGTTTGTTTCAGCTAAAGGACATTAACACTTGTTATCTATCTCCTCAGGAAGACTGTAAAGAACAGTAATTTTGAGAAACCAGTTTCTCACTACACTCCCCATAGAAATGTGCTCATACTTTGTAATTATTACCTAAGTGACAAGATAGAACTGAACTCAGGAAAGTTAAAAGAAATAAACTTTGAATTTTCCAAACTATCTTCCTATGGGCTTTGAAATCAAAGTTAAATATTTATCATTTACCAGAGTTATAAATGAAGCACAAAATGTCCAATGGGTTATATAATAGCATTGTACCTCAAATAAAAAACAAAAATGATAGATTTCTTTTATAATAATGATTACATAAGGGGTTCCAAAAACTCACAACAACTTATTACATAAGAATTATTTGTCCTTATTGGTCACTGAAATTCAGCACAATTATAAATGGTATTTTTCTATAAGATCCACACTTGTGTACTATTTCAAAATGATTACATAAATAAGGAGAGATTAAACCACAAGGTTTTTTTTTTTCTTGTTTCTATTGTAATTACATTTTTAGAATGTAATTAACATGCCAAAAGTTTTTCAAAGACACACTAAACATAGTATAAATCAGCTTTGAAAAGTGTGAAGTGCACCGAACGCAGTGGCTGCTACTTTTAGTAGTACAGGCTGAGGAAGACAAAAGGTCCAATCTATTGCTCTTTTATAGAGTTTCAGAATAATCAATGAACTGTTAGGTTTAAATGGAGAATTCAGAACTTCTTTAAAGATGTCATGGTATAGACACTAACTAAAGTCCCATCCTGAAATTTCTTCTATAAATTATGCCCCTCTGACCAAGATTACACTAAATTTGGAGTACTAACAAAGATCACACAGAAACAGGTGATGCCAAAAGGGGTTTTATTTTCTTCAAGATTGTTCAATTCAGTCTCCTGTTCCTCACCAGCCTTGTCCTAAGAGAATTCACACTACTATGAATTTTTTAAATGTGATTTGAATGCCAGATGGTATATAAAAGCTGATGCTAAATTTTTCTTTCAAAACACAGGCTTATTGGGAAGACTTTTTTTTTAATATGTATCTAAAATTACAACTTAACAATTGCTGGGTGCCACTTGTGTTAGTACTGTCACATCCACCTAAAAGTTTAAAAAAATAAAAAGGAGATGGTTTTATGTGCAAGAGTTGTGTTATTATTTTTTTTTAAGCAATAAGCCATTAACCTTTGTAGGGGGAAACTGTTAAAAATATGTTGAACAATCTATGGTTTATTTTTTTTCCCACTGTTTCTTCTGATTGCACATATCAAGCAGCAAGTGGAAAACTGGGGCTAGGAACCTAACAGTGCCCAATTCTGGGGAGTCAACTCTCCTCAGACTCTTTCTAGGTACTCTAGGTACTCTTTCTGTTCCCGTCAAAGGGGCTCTTGTTCTCAGGCCCTACCCAGGGCAGGGCTGGATGATGCTCCTTTTCTCTGGAAATGAAAGAACTCTCAATACAGTTAGGTTCAGTCCTTCTTGCCTGGCCACTTAGTACAACTGCTAGTTGGGGAGTGCAAGATTTCAGAAACCTTTTCTTTGGAGCAAGCGGGAGGCTGATTAAAACAGATCCACCACTATGTGCATTTCATGCGAGGATGCCATCCAGTTTCTGAAGAGAGTTTTCGTTTTGTATTCATACTCACAGTAATGTAGCACACCTAAGGACTTAAATGGTAATTGCACTCGGTGTTTATGCACCGACAAGTTATTAATGGCTGTAACGGAAAGAATAGAGAAGAAAGTCAAGTCAATCATTAGTCTGACAGATATTTATGAGGCTCAGTATTGAGCAGGCACTGAACCTCGGGTCATATAGCCCCATTTTCCCCATTGGATGGGGTACTCGATTTGTAGATACAGGCAATGTCATGGAGATGGTGGAGAGTGATTTCTGCAAGGCATTAGGGAGCTCTTTGTAATGTCCTTGTGGACAGGATGAAGAAAGGTGGACTGCCTACCAGGAAGATTGATAAGAATGTCTGATAGATGGATGGTACCATCATGAAAAAGATCTGTAATGTCAGTCCTGGGGGCTCAGAGTTCAGTTCCTTCTCATTCAGCATTTGTTATCAGTGCCTTAAATAAAGACAAAAAGAGCTTCTAGATCAGCTTAGTCTAACGCTCTAGGGCCTCGAGTTTGAAACTGTGCTTTGACGCAGGTTTGAGGTTTAAATTCTGCACGTTTCTGTTTTTTCACATATAAGAAGAGAATAAGATTCGGACATCACAGAGCTACTTTGAGAATGAAAGGAGATAAATGTTAGCACCAAGTGCATGCTTTGTAACCCAAAGTATGTTCTAAAGAACAAATCTATATAGGACACAGACAGGAAAACTAGCTTTATAGCAAGATCAAGATTTGAAAATCATCCCACATTTTAAAATAAAAGAATGAAATAACATTTAAAAGGAATAAAGATGTTGTTTAATTATTAATAAGTTTCATAAGAGTCAGTTTATGTTTATCTTATCAGTAACATCTGTTGCAGCCTTTGGTAGACAATAGTGTTTTTTGTCCATTTTGTGGTGCTGTAACAGAGAACCTTAGACTGTGTAACTTATAAAGAATAGAAATTTATTTCTTAAGGTTTTGGAAACTGGGAATTTCAGGATCAAGACTATGCCATCTGGTGTGGGCCTTCTCGCTGGGTCCTCACATAGCAGAAGGTGAAAGGGCAAGAGAGGACAAAATGTTGTGTTCTCACATAGCAGAAGGATAAATGAGAGAATCCACTCCTGCAAGCTCTGTTCATAGTGTCATTAATCCATTCAGCTTCTCTTACTGACCCAACATCTCCCAAAAGTCCCCACTTTCCAGCACTATTACATAGGGAATTAAGTTTTCAACACACAAATTTTGGGGGACATATTAAAACCACAGCAGATGAATATTCAAAAAATGTTCACTGAATGAATAAATGAATGTTAAGGCATACATCCAAGTGCCAAAGTCATTTTCATAAGTACTGGGGTTATACATATGAGAAAAGATAGCCCTTCCCTCAAGTTACTCATGGTTTGGTGGGGGGAAACATGTACAGTCATCCCCCAGTATCCACAGGGGATTGGTTCCAGGACTCCCCAAGGATACCAATATCTGAGGATGCTCAAATCTCTGATATGAAATTGCACAATATTTGCATATAACCTACCAATATCCTCCTGTATATTTTAAATCATCTCCACATTACTTATAAGAGCCAACATAATGTAAATGCTGTATAAATCACTTTATACTATGTTTTAAAATTTGTATCATGTTTTAGTATTATATTGCTATTTTTTTGTTTTTTTTTTCCCAAATATTTTTGATCAAGGTTGGTTGAATCCATGGATGTGGAATTCATGGATACAGAGGGCTGACTGTACATGAACCATCATAATACATTATAAAAAATGCTAAGATATAGAGGTGCACCATGCACAGGAACTCCATGAGTCCACAGGGGAGGCACTTAATTCTTTGGAAGAGTAAGCCATGGGATAGAGGAGTGGTGTCTCTGAGTTGTGCAAGAGGTAGTCAAGTGAAGAGAGGGGAGAGAAGGAATGTCAGGAGTTTCAGGCAGCAGGAGAAAGAACACCAAGTGTTTAGAACACAGAGGCTAGTTCTCTATTACTATAACTAGAGAATTTAAGATGAAAAGTGGTTCTACATGAGATTGGAGACATAACCTGAAACAAGTAATAAAAAGTCTATGGACTAAACAACTAAGAAGCTTGAAAACCATTCGGTGGGCAAAGGTGAGTCACTGACATCTTTGACTCAGGATAACTATTAATATTTGTTTCAGAAAGCTTAGCCTAGCCACTGCGAATACATGAATTGCACCTAACACCAGTCCCGAGGCTGTTGTAGTAAAATGGGTAGGAGGTGACAAGATCCTAAGCTAGGGCTGTTTCATGGGGCAAATGAATTGTAAAAGTTAGGAAAGATCTGGATTGGTGATTATATATTTGTGAATTATCAAAATATGAAAAATTATACATAAGAGCATATAAAATCACTCAGTAAGTATGCATACTATATGAAAAGCTGACAGATACTACCTTGGAAAATGTCAGCTCTGGGCTTTAAATGGTGAACTCTAAGAAGAGCCTGAAAAGAAGCAGAAGGAAGTTTCAGGACCTCAAAAGAAGAAAGAGCCTCAAAGAGCCAACCAGGTCAGATGCTGCAGAGACTAATATATTCAGGGCTTGGTGCCCAGGAGACCATCAATAACTCCATGGAGGCACATTTCAGGAGAATTTAGGTCAAAGGAGGAACCAAACTGTGGTACTTTCTGGAGTGCCTTGTAACTGAGGAAGCATTAGCATGACACAAATTCATAGAGATATTTTACACTATGGAAAGAACTGGATGAGAATATCCATCCAGAAGGGAAACCAGGAGGGCACCTGATGTCAATAACATGTTATAGAGAAACACTTAAGGAGAAGCAGCTACAGAAAATTTGGAATGTTTCAGATGATTCAAGATGTGATCATTTTGCTTGTCTCCAGGAGATGGCATTGGGGAAAAGAGAGCTGATACATGGAAGCAGAAAAAAACCTGCAGAGAAGTAGAGTTCAACAACAACACAATGCTTACGCTTGACTAGATTATGAACTTTTTGTTTCTGAGGTATTCAGGCAGATCCTGGACAAACGTTTGATGAGAATCTCAGGAGGCATTCCAGCTTTTGGTAAAAACTTAGACTACATGGTTTTAGGTGTGTCCTCTTGAACTCCTAAAATTAGTATTGCTAAGGTCAAGGTTAGATATCTTTTTTAGCATGTCTAATCCATTTAAAGATATGCATTTCTGATATAGAAAGAGCTTTTTCACGATCTTGAAACAATTTTAATACCATGCAGTGTTATATCACTGATTATGTTTCACTAATATTGGCTGAAATTGGTGAAAAGTATTTAGGAAATCCTTACAAACATTAAATACCTAATTCTTCTATGTATCTTTCTTTTTCTTTAAATTTTGAATAAATATCTAAAGGTGAGGATGTCTGCATAATTGAGGATTACAGCTCTCTTATTGAATAGAGCTTAATATCACTAATACCATTACTACATCAGGTAATTACTTATGTAATAATAGTGAACACATAATTAATAAGGCACTAGAAACTTTTTTTTTTTTTCAAATCCAGGTACCTGGCATCAGAAGAAAATCACACACAAGAACAAGGATTTTATTCTGAGAGAGTGTTTGCCCACATTTTCTGATTCATTCTGTTTCTCATTGCTATGCACACACACACATTTGATAAAACAAGGTAAAATGTATTTACAGAAAATAAGTGGAAAAATAAATTTGAATCAGAACTATCTTTTCTAATGTTCCTTATTCATTCAGATCATATTTTATTAATCAATACCTTTTATCTGTGAAGTAATAATAAATGGTTTTAAAGTGAGTAAGCATTGATGGCAAGTTTAAAGTCCTCAATAAACTCAAGCTGTCTTCTCTATAAGAGATAAAGTGCTTGACATAGGGTGAGAGGAATAAGGCCAAAGGTGGAGGAAAAACTGGATTGACCATGGTCAATACAGATGTATCAGATAGGTAGAACTTCCTTCAAAGCAGAAATACTTATTCAAGGCTATATACAAGAAACTGACATGTTTAGATACTACTGCTTCAAACATCAAATTGTTGTATAATAAGGTCATCTTTAACCTGTGACCACAAATATGCTAATATCTGAAATAACAATGTGGAGAATAACAGTGTAAGAGCCTGCAAAATATATAGAAGGGAAGGAACTATTCGGGACCATGTACAAGCAATTACTTCCTTAGTATTCTTAATGACAGTGCCCCTTAGTGCTCCATTAAGTAGGTCTAATGTGACAGAAGCTGAAATGATTGCTTTGAGACTGCCAGACCATATCCAAGTGGCTTCTTCACAGCTTGTACAATCTTCGGAGCTGTACCAAGTGGCAGATACGACAGTCATAAGTGAAAGGGAGTTCATTTATTTGAACAGGCCCATGTGTATGTCCCACAGGTTTCTATTAGATTTGAAAGTTGCTTCTATTGTGAATCTATGCTTCAAGTAGTTAACCATACAGAATGTTCTAAAACAGGCAGCAATAGTCAGCCAAACAGGCACATATTTCTCAATGTAGTGGCTGCTATTCTACTCAGTACAGAAAACACACTCACAAAATTTACATTTCTTACTTTTTTGAATGCAAAAATAGCAGTTCATCTACTAGCTATATTAATATTTAGCTATATTAACTATTAGCTATATTAACATTTTTACTCAACAAAGGCCTGTTGTGGCCCACTCAACTCTAACTAAATATGAGTCCAATGTCAACTATACTTCAATCTATAAGCAGCAATATTTATAGAATGCCACCTCATGGAAGTAATCAGACTTTACACAACAGATTCGCTGAGGATTATACCATATTTTTATGTTGGTTTTGCCCTGGAGAAAAAAATCCTGGGGTACAACTAATTAAATAAAGTTACTAACATGTCTACAGTACATATGAATACTTACTTATGAATATTGCTGTTAAGTTCAGAATGAAAATGTATTCATCCATCTCCATATCCAACATAGACTCATAGGTATAATCCATAGAAGGGAAAATAAAGAATTTCAAAGTAATAATAGGATTTCTAAAATTCATGTGTGGATATACATTCTTAAAGATGATTTTTTTCCCCACTATACATTTTATCTTCATCGTAATGCTAAAAATTCACACCTTGTGGGGTGCAAATAAAAAACATCTAGAAAGAAGATATAATCATCCCTGTTAAAGTGAAGGGCACAGCCAACAGTAGGAATTTGTGAGCTTTAAAATCCAAAAGCTTTGGCAGGTGTCAAAACAAATGATACTCAAGAGGACAAGACAATGTAAATAAAAGCTCCTACTTGTAAGTAAATGGAGGGGAAACATGAAATTATGCATATCTTAAAACCACAGACTCCAAATCTTAGAACAGAAAGGTAACACAAAGCTTGTGTTACACAAAGGTAACACAAAACACCTAGGCCAGGGTGCCTTCAGGAGCTTAGAGGATAACACAGAGAATAAAGGTGAAAGTTGAAAGGGGGTCTTGCAGCAGAATGGGAGTACGCACTTCTCTGAAGAAATAAACAACAAAAAATAAAAATAAAAACACTGCTCTGGATCAGAATCAGCAAATGGAACACCTCATTTCAAACCCTGATTAGGTAGAGCCTCATTCCTTTATAGAGAGATGGACAGAGGCCCAGAGAGGCTAACAGACTTCCCCCAAATCACACCACTAGCCCACAGCAGAGCTAGACATTTACTTCAAACATTACTATATGTCTGAGTGGTTTTTTTAGATATATGCCGGGACCACTACACACTAGACAAAAAAAATGCAACATAAGACAAGAATGATTTCTGTCTTCACAGGGTTCCAGTTTGGAGGGAGATACAGGCACTTACACAAGCAAGAGAATCTGTGTTAGATAAGGCTTTTCCAGATATGCTAGGAACACCTGTAGACATACCTAGCCAAGTGGTGTCCTGAGGCATCTGTGTTAGCACCATGAGTGACAGGAAGAAAAACAAGATTGGGAAACTGCAAAGGAGCAAAGGGAAAGCAGGCCTCGTGGCCTTTCTGAACTTTTTTCATTCCTTTACTATAGAGTTAGTATTAACTTTCTTGTTCATACATTATATAAATACTTCATGAACTGATCTATTTCTGATGAAGAAGGCCTTTCTCCTGTAAAATCTACTGAGATCTTCCTATGGACAAAGCACTGCACTGGATACGGGGAATACAGAACAGACTTCGTTAAAGCTTCCCTTCAAGGAGCGACAGTCTGATAGAGAGACAAGGTATCTCCATGATTCTGTGTATACTAGAAGATAGTATGGTAGTCTCATGAAACCATTAGTGGCAGCATAGCCCAAACTGCCAAAATGAGTAATAGCCAACGAATACAAGAGAATTCGACACATTGTTCTGGGAATAGTAACTGGAACACACTTTAGAAACTACAACATTAATTTTTCAAGGAATTATTTTTCCCATAAATAGAATTAATATAATTGTTTCAAAAGTTCTTCTACATGATGGTGTTGCCTACTCTTCCTCTACCCCTGCTGTGACTACCATGAATAAATATCAGTATATTTGCATCATTTGAAATTAATTGAGACTCCTTGATCAATGAATGTGCTATTTTAATGTTTGAAATCAAAACAAATTAAATAACAAAGACTGGCAGAGGTAATTTCCTTACTATTAGAAGGTGTAATTTATTTTTATAAGAGAAAAAGTCTTAATAAAATAGAAATATATAATCATGATGATTTTTGTTTCAAGTATGTATATCTAGTGCTGTTCATATTCTAGGTTATATTTCATTTGGTCCAAAATATTTAAACAGCAATAATGAAGGCCCATCAGAATTTGTTTTGGCTGATTTTCCACAGATACATGAATTCTATAACACAAAACAATGACATCATTGTCATTTAGCACTTAAGGGCACTTATTATGTGTCAGACATCATTCTAATTAGTTTACCTATATCTCATTTAATCCTCACAATTCTATGAGGTAGGTCCTGTCATTATGCCAATCTCATAGATGAGAATTAAGACACACAAAAAAACATCATATAACTTGCCCAAACTCACACAGCTAAGAGCTAGAGTCAGAATTCAACATGGGAGGATGACTCCAGAGTATACACTTTTGTCCTGTACTAAGTAACACTATCCAATAACTTATTTTGGAAAAGATAAGACTAAATTTTCTATTGATGACTTTGTGAGCATTCAAAGTGTTAGGCATTAGTTAAAATATATAAAAATAACTAGAAATATACTATACCTCCATGAAATTTCTACATGAAGTAAAGAAGAAAATGTAAGTTTTGTGCTCTTTCCCACATTCACTGCTAGTGGCTGCTGGGAAGTAAATAATTTCTAAAAAATATGTACTTTCTGAAAAGTGTTCCGTCTCATGTTCTAACATCAGAGAAATGGTCCTTAAATGCTGGTGAAGACAGCCTGATAATGCAGCAAACGGAAAATTATGCAAGTCTAAAAGACTAAGGGTTAAAATGTAAAATGGTTTAATATGCATGGTATTTTAGGCAGACTTTAGGCAGTTTTTTTGTTTGTTTTTTGTTTTTTACATATGACACCAAAAGTATGGGTGACAAAAGAAAAAAATAAACTGGATTTCATAAAAATTAAACCTATTGTGCTATAGTGTTTCAAAGGACGTCACCAAGAAAATTAAAAGACAACCCAGAGAATGGGAGAAAATGCTTATAAGCCATCTATCTGAAAAGGGTTTTCTATATAGAATATATAAAGAACACTTTAAATATACAAAAAAATCCAATTTAAAAATGGACTAAAGATTTGAATAGACATTTCTCCAGATAAGAAATCCAAATGGTCAACAAGCACATAAGATGATGCTCAACATTATTAGTAATTAGGGAAAAGCAATCTCAAACCACAATGAGATATTACTTTACCACCATTAGAAAAGCTAAAACAAAAAAGACAGACAATAATAAGTGTTGGTAAGAATGTAGAGAAATTGGGATCCTTTGTACATTGCTGGTGGGATTGTAAAATGGCACAACCACTTTGAAAATAATTTGTGAATTCCTCAACATATAAAACATAGGGTTACCATATGACCCAGCAATTCCACTCCTAGATATATACTCAAGAAAAATGAAAACGTATGTCTGCATACACAAATGTGTACACAAATGCTCACAGCAGCATTACTCATGATAGCGAGAAAGTAGAAACACAAATATTTACAAACTGATGAATGAATAAATAAAAGATGGTATATTCATACAACAGAATATTACTGTATAGTAATTAAGTACTGATGCATGCTATAACAAGGGCGAACTTTGAAAGACTGTGCTGAGCAAAAAAAGCCAGTCACAAAAGACCACATGTTGGATGCTTACATTTGTATAAAATGCTCAGAATTGGAAAATCTACAGAGACAGAAAGTTGATTAGTAGTTGCCTAGGGTCAGTAGGTTGGAGTGGGGGAGTCTGAACAGTGACTCTAACAGGTGCCGGGATTTTTGAAGGGGTGAAGAAAATGTTCTACAAGAAAATATTCTAAAGACTGTGGTAATGGTCACAGAACTCTGTGAATATACTAAAAATCGCTGAACTATATGCTTTAAATAGGTGAATTTTTAAATTATTATTATATTTTAAGTTCTGGGGTACATGTGCAGATCATGCAGGTTTGTTACATAGGTATACACGTGCCACAGTAGTGGCTTGCTGCATTCATTGCCCCGTCAGCTACATTAGGTATTTCTCCTAATGCTATCCCACCTCAGTCCCCCAACCTCCTGCTATTCCTCCCCTAGCCTTCCACCCACCAGTCCCCAGTGTGTGAGGTTCCCCTCCCTGTGTCCATATGTTCTCATTGTTCAACACCTACTTATGAATGAGAACATGTGGTGTTTGGTTTTCTGTTCTGTGTCAGTTTGCTGAGAATGATGGTTTCCACTTTTATTCATGTCCCTGCAAAGGACATGAACTCATCTTTTTTTATGGCTGCATAGTATTCCATGGTGTATATGTGCCACATTTTCTTTATCCAGTATATCACTGATGGGCATTTGGGTTGGTTCCAAGTCTTTTCTATTGTAAACAGTGCCACAATAAACATACATGTGCATGTGTCCTTATAATAGAATGATTTATAATCCTTTGGGTATATACCCAGTAACGGGATTGTTGGGTTAAATGGTATTTCTATTTCTAGATCCTTGTGGAATCCTGTTTGCAGATGACATGATTGTATATTTAGAAAACCCCGTCATCTCAGTCTCAAATCTCCTTAAGCTGATAAGGTGAATTTTAAGGTATGAGAGTCACATCTCAGTAAAGCCGTTTAAAAAATAATAAGCAGGTTTCATCAAAAGTCAATTCTGTGCAAAATCTATGTTATTAATAATAAGTTCAGTTTTAGTTCATCTTTGTTATTTTTCTAGGAAAAGCTAATTTATTTCTAAAGGTCATGTACAGGACATACTAAGATCTCCTGAGAAATGAAAGTGTTGTACTGGAGAAAAGATGTCCTCATTTTCTCAGTCGTGGCTCCAGTGTCAAACACTTGTAGTCTTAGCTTACCTGAGTCAATCCTAATCAAGGCATATTTAATTTGAGAAGCCTCATTACCATTAGCAAATAAGGTCTAAGATTTAGACTTGGTGTCCTAGGCACTTGTGTAAATTTAAGGCATCTACATCCGAAATAATCCATAATATTCTCTCTATTCTATCAGCACCAGAGCTCCTCATGCCACACTGCTTCCTAAATATGGTAAAACTTTGGTTCACTTCTCTGCCTGGGACTGAATCCTTGACCTGAGCTCCATTTCAGGGACAATGACACTCTCCTTAGCTCTCATCATCCATCTCCTGAAAAATCTGGACATATGGCTGAGCCCTCAGCTGCTTCACAGTGTTCTATTCAGAATGGGACAGGTCTCCCAGGACCATGACACAGCCTGCCACAAGCCACTATCCACTCATCATCACACTTAAGTGTGCCTGCCAAATTTAGAAAGAATGGAAGGGCAACCAAGGGCTTTTTAAGAAGAAAAAAATAGCCTCATGAATAACTGAAAGTTGATTTCCAGTGTTAAAACTATAGCATGTACTCATTAGATCTTTGCTGGCTTTCAACATCATTGTTGACTCACAAAGTTTACTCTCCAAGCTGCAAGTCATACTGTCTGCTGTTCTCTCCAAGTTTTACAAATATTTGAAGTTACTCAGAAAGGTGTTGAATGTATTCTTGCCAAACTGGCAGCCTACAAACTCAATTTTTCAGTTTTGCAGGAGTTATATATTCATTTTATAGGTGATGACCCTGGACACCCTTAATACATTTGTTAGGCTCAACTAGGTAAAGAGAAAGACAGAAAAATTATTCATTTCAATAAACATAACCCTCAAAAAGTAGACTCAAGCTACCAGTAATCTATCCTTGCTGAAAGCCACTGCAAATTATTATTTCACAATTACTAGAATATGGTACTACATGTGAAATAGTAAGAGAAAGTCATAGTTAAGTTTATTAATAATAAAGTTTGTCTAGTTTCACTTCACCACCGTGGCTATATCCAAGAACATACGCAAAATGAAACTATCAATCACCTACTACTTATGTAAAACTTAGGACAATAATTCAGGTATGTAGATATGAGGTTAAAAGAAGGGTATATGAAGAGAAATGTGTAATAATGAAAATCCTTTACAAACATTTTAGGGAGCAGAAATGTAATTATTTTGAAAGAAAGAAAATACTACTTCACTTTCTGGGTAAGCTTCAACTATCAACATTTGCCAAGAATCTGTGAGCAAAGGACTGTCTTTCTACTCTTCTTTCTCATCTTCTTCATTCCTACAGCATTTTTAGGGACACCTTTGGTCCTCCCATTCTTTATCTCTTAGTAAAATCATTTATGTCTTCATTATTCATAGTTTAAATATATGACAGTCCTTTCTCAATTAAGAGTGAAAATGTTACAAACTGAATATGGATGAACAACTTCAGTGTTACTATTGTGAGTTGTTTGCCCACATTTAAAATGTTCTTAGCTTGTTTTATATAACTTAAACTTGTGTAGTTATTCTTAATGAATTCTTGAGACCAATTTGGCTCCTGGAAATTGAATACTCTAAATCATTCAAAAAAGTTTAATTTGTTTAAACTAAGATGGACTCAATACTGCTTTTTAAATATATCATTTAAAAAAATCCATGATGGAGAGTGGCAGGTTGAATGGATTTCTGCACTGGGATGTTACCAGGTTTCATCAAGTCTGGCCTCAACTCTACCAAAACTTTCAGCTCTAGGTTTTATATATACAATAATTTAGTAGAAATGGATTTTGGAGCCTTTACTAAAAGTATTTCAGGATTCCTAAAGGTTTTTTTTGTGTGTGTGATTCCAAATAAATAAGGTGATTAATGCATGTTAGTCCCAGATACTTATAATCTCCTTCCTCAGTTCCCCACCCCTCAACAAAAGAAACCTGCCACATTCTAGCTTCACTTGTTTTCTATTGATTTACAGTTGGGATTCTTAACCTAGAACTCTCATGGACTTCAGGAGGTCCAAAACCCTGAAAATTTGTATGCAAAATTTATCATACTGTGTTTGCATTTTTTTTTCTAGGCAGAGTGACTATGGCTTCCACCTGATTTAAAAACTTGTTTTACTTCAATATGCTAAGAACCACTAGTTTAAGAGAATATAAGAAGAGGCTCTGCAGGGAGAAGAAAGTACTCAAGGAAAATGATTTTTCTTATAGGGGGTTTTCTGACCTTGGTCCTTATCAAGGCACATTACATCCTACTAAGAAGATGAACAACCTAAAGAATTTGGACCAACACTGGTACTGCAAATTTGGATGTGCTTAACTTTGATTCTACTATAACACTATCTACTTAAGATTATTTATGACATACAATAATGCATACAATTATTTATTTAAAAAAATACAAAATTAATCTAGCAGCTGTAACTATTGAGCCAGTGCCCATAAATCAGAACGTGGTTTTCCATTTCGAGCCCTCAGGAAGACAAATAAAGGTGAATTTTATTATTAAAAAATGCATGTCACTGAGGGAGAGTTTATAAAACCACAGGCACGACTGGCTGCAGTAGTAGTATGATTCCATGTGGACCTCAGAGAAGAGAACTAAATCATTCAGGACTTCACCGCTGCTTCCATATGCACAGTCATTTCTCTGTAACTGATACAAATGTCTCTGGGAGAAATACAAGATGTCAGAAGTATTTCTGACTGACCTACACTCAATTAGCAATTACTCAAGGGTCAGTCAGAAAAGAAAGAACTACATCAACACCTGCTACTTATAAGGAAGCAGTTAGAAAGATGAAAAAGATAATGACTTCTTTCTATATGGTATCATATATTAAGAATTTGTGATGTTTTCTTAAATATCTAATGTAAACATTTTCTCAAGGATACTAGACACAAATAAAATTATGGTTCTGGGGGAAAAAAATTTCTTCCATTTTGTTTAAAGGGCTACCACAGAAATTAGACAGTAGAGTTCTCACAAAGCTTTGCGCTGCGTAGTAAGTGCTATGATTCTAGAACTCTTGTATTTATTTTTCATATAAATTCTTAATGCCTCTATACTATACATTTATGTAAAATAAAGGCTCCCTCTAGTGGCAAAAGAAACTTAATATTTGAATAGCTTCTCCCCAAACCACCCTGATTATATCAGCAATTCTCAAACTTTGATCTTAGAAGCTTTTGTTTACGTAGGTTATATTTACTACTATTAACCACATTAGAAATTGAAACATTTTTTAAAAATTATGCATTTAAAAAATAGCAAAAATGAACTCATTGCTTGTTAACACAACATTGTTATAAAAGATAACTGTCTTTTCAAAGCAAAAAAACTGCAAGGAGAGATAGATTGTTTTATATTTTTGAAAAGTTCTAATATCTGGCATAATAAATGACAGCTGGATTTTCATAAATGTTTCAGTAGTCAATCTTTTGCAAGATGTTGTTTTGGCTGATGTATATTTTTAAAAGTTAGCTCTCACATGGATATGCTGATGTATATTTTTAAAAGTTAGTTCTCACAGAGATATAGACTTGGAAAAGGAAGGAGTAATTGAATAGCCTTTTAAAATAATTGTGGGTATTTTTCTTTAATACTATACCAAAACTTGACAAGTGATCATTTCTTAAAGATTAGTTGCAATGTGGAATCTGAAACCAAATCAACATACTCTATTACATTAAAATTCATTGGTATATCTTTCACTTTAAATGGATCTCTTACTAAGCATAAATTTTACCATCATGTACTGATCATCTTGAAAATATTGCACTGAGTTCTGCAGATCTCTCAAACGTTGACATATATCATTATTAAAAAATCATTTTCATTAATATCACCACCCATCTCATCAGGAAAGTTTTTGTATATTGAGAAGCAGTCATATTCACAGTGGCATATATAATTTTCTAATACTTTTACTTGAAAGCTGGAATGTTGTCATTGGAAACAAATATTGTCAGTTATTCTTTAGAAGTGACAGACGCAGTTTGTTATTTTTGAGAAAATGCATGTGAAATACACAACTATGAATAATAGCAGCTTGTCATTTGTTCTTTCAAGTCAACATGGTGTTTTATGTAAAAGTGGCTAGTTCAGCTAGCAACTCAAACAACTCACATGAACTTTTCCTCAGGACTTCCCCTGTGCTTGGGTATGCAGTAAAAGTACTTCATGTGTACTTTTCATCATGTAAATTATTAAAAAGACCATACTTAAAGCTGAGATTTTTTACTGCTTCATCAAGGACAATCTTAAGTACAGTTGCCTCCTCCTTATCCTGTCTCTTCTGCTTCTCTTAACATGAATGTGTGGCAGGAAATAATATAATCAGTCTAGTGCCACTTAGATTCAATTCATGCTAAGGCACCAGCATCTTACTCGCTGCTGATTTTTGCACCATCAGTACAAATCTCAACACAATGAAAAGGACAAAGATCACCTTAATATTATTATGGGACTTTCTTGAAAGTGACTAGAAGATTTCAGAGTTCTGTGGACCACAATTTGAGAAGCAGGATTGATATAATACACTGGACTATATAATGTTGAACTGAGAGACTAGCTGGTTGGCATCCTGAATTCACAGACATAAACACTTAAGCTCAGAAAGTCCAAAGCCACACAATTCCTGTACAATTACCACTGCATTCTGCCTTCAAGAAAGTGTTTTAAATTCTGGGATTCTTTGCCTGAATGTAATTTTTAAAATAATTATGACTACTAAAAAATGTTCAACATATCCTTCCATTCTCATAAGGGTCCACATTTCACTTTAGCTTTTTTTTCCCCCATTTATTCAGGGACTATTTAAGGCAAAGCTTCTGTCATGAGTAATATATATATATATAAAATATATAAGCAAAGAATTTTTTTAAAAATATATATAAGCAAAATTTCACATAGTGTATAATTTTGACTTAGAATATACCTCAGAGCCAATTTTGAATTATAACATTACTAAAACAGTGTTTTTTAAGTGTTTGATATTCCGTTTATAATAATTTTTCTAAAATGTGTGTTTCTATATTCTAGCTATGCAGTATTATCCATCAATGCAATTATAGACTAAAAACATTCTCAATAGTTTACAGGTTAAATAAAAAAGACACATATAGATTTCTCTGTAAGACACAAGTGTGGTTGCTATAAAAATGAAAGATGCTATTTGAGTACCCAGATTAAATAAAAATGTATCGAGTGCTTTACAATCCAGAATCCAGTAAGTTTAATAAAAGGATTAAGCAATTTAGTAATCTTACAGATTTCTGATCTAGCTAGAAATCTGAATGACCAAGAGACAACCCAAATGCTAATTACGTATTTCCTACTTAAGAAATACATATAGGACATAAAACCATTTCTTTGTGTCCATTTCAACATCTATTCCTCCTAAAACTTTGTTCTGACCACCTCAGTATAGGCAGTAGCAGCAACTGGTGGAGGATCACAGAGGAACTGTGCAAAATTAACTATAGTGGCAAGGGCTGCATGAACATCTTATTATATTTGCATCAAGCAAGGACTTCCAAGTCATGATTACAGAAAACATAGATTGTCCTTTTTTCTATTGTTGATACAGAAGGCCCAAAGCCTTATTTTGTAAAACCACAGTTTCCAAACTTTGTAGGCCCTAAGAGGAAATTCCCAACTTTGATTCGGAAACCTGTATGAGAATACCTAGGGTAGATTTGCTAGGACATCCTCTTAGTCACTACTCATTTTACCAGTGGTTGATAATATAAAAGACATTTCTATTTCTTTCATGAGAAGAGCATAGGATGCCACATTTAAAGTATGTATATCACAAATATGCTTATTGGTTTTTTTTCTTAATTTCACCTAGTAATCTATTGAAAATCACACAGGGATTTGTGAGAACTATTATAAAACCTAGTTGGTTTTTTTTCCCTTAATAAGAAATGTCTAAGAATTTTATTGTTATATTGCAATTTAATACAGAAACTAGGATAAAAATTGGATTCCTTGATGCTGGTCTAAAATAAGTTTTTGGAGAACCGTGCTAAAAAATAATTTTGATATTGAAGCGTGTATAAAGTAATGCATAGCATATGCAATTCCTATTTTGACTTATCTCTTTGTAGAATTTGCATTTAAATTTAAAAAGTAGATGAACTGGCATTTACTAGTGAGATGTGATTTGCTTTCCTTTAATAGATAATAAAATATTGATAGCAATATAATCAACAAAATTCAGACTACCATTTTAATTAATATCAATGTGAGGTGAATTAAAATTTGTTATCAATATATTATTATTAACCAGTTTCATATTGCTTTTTGATTGAAATGATTTGGCAGTTTTGATTACGTCTGTATATATAATACTTCTCAGATTTACAAGATAATTACTCAATGTGCAGTATTAAGACTGATTAGTAAAAAAAACTAATGAGTTGTGTCATATAATGAATGCTTAGAAATTGCTTTAGGAAGCAGATAAGAATGTATTAATTTGGAAATAAAATTTTTATACATTGATATTGTTCACAGAGAGAAAATAATTAACAGAATACTCTTCAAGAAAAACATAGAAAAATGATCATAGTAAATGCCTATTAAAATATTTAAGTTGAAAATCTATATACTAATAAGTTTAGGAATAACCTAAGCATAAATTGAATTTTTAAAAATTTTTTCTAGAGCATAAGTTTCTTAAACTTAATATTCTTGTCCTTATTTGACCCTCCTATGCAGCAGAAAACAGTCTAGTTTAAAACTTACTAGATGGCTCACTGAATATTTGAGTAGAGTTCAAGAAAGAATAGCTCTTTCACTGTTGACATGGACCTGTAGCTTGTGAAATGCCTCTGACCCCCTGAACTGCCCCAGCACCCAGTTCAAATAGGAGGCCAAGGCCAGGTAAGGAGAAATGAGTGAACAAATAACAAATAGATTGGTAAGGTGATTATTTTGACAGCTCCCTGCATGCCAAGAAAACACCTTAAATGTCCATAGAAACATTTCTTCTCCCAGGTAGCTGAGACATAGCTGTCCTTGATGACCAGGTGCCCTCAGAACCAAGCAAGTATGAAACAAGAGAAGGATGATGTTCCCTTCAGAGCAGGCATTATGTTAACTGGCAACTAGGAGACAAAAATGAGAACTGATCTCGTAAGTCATTGGTACTTAAACTGTAGTGAACATCATACTCATCTGCAATGTCGTTAATAGTATAAAATACAGAGTCCCACTTACAGAGATTCAGATTTAGAAGAGATAGGGCCAAGAAAGCTGACTTTTAACAAGTAACCTTGAGGATGCTGTTGAAAGTGGTTTATTTGACCACACTGTAAGAAATCTTTTACAGAATACATATGAGCACTGGGGGACATAAAGTCTCTAAAAGGATGATATGCTTAAATAACTGAAATTTGCAAAATACTTAAAGTACAAATAGAGTTGTCCAGAACAGAGATTTAAGCAGTAATAAGTAAAAACCTCTTACTATGTGAGGAACTTGTCAATAAAACACATCCACATATTTTTGAAATATTACCCAGTATAATGAATTAAAGTAGTAACCACAGGTTGAAAATATTAAATATACTGGCTGGGTATGGTGGCTTATGCCTGTAATGCCATCACTTCGGGAGGCAGAGGCAGGCAGACCACTTGAGGTCAGGAGTTCAAGACCCGCCTGTCCCATACGGTGAAACTCTGTCTCTACTAAAAATACAAAAATTATCCGGGCTTGGTGGTGTGCATCTGTAATCCCTGCTACTCAGTAGGCTGAGACGGGAGAATCGCTTGAACCCAGAAGGCGGAGGTTGCAGTGAGCCAAGATTGCGCCACTGCACTCCAGACTGGGCAACAGAGCAAGACTCTACTTTGTTTCGGTAACAACGAAAAAGAAAATATTAAATAGCTTTTCATGTTACATTTTTTAAATATGAGAAATAAAACACTGAAAAATATAGTACTACATTTGTCTTTGGGCCAAGATTGTTTCACGTTTTAAACAGAGAATTAAGGTTGCACTAAAGATTGCTTGCCAGGGCTCTTTTCCAATTTTGATTTCATAAATATAAAGTATATCTAAAGAAAAAGTATCTATATTTATACTTTCAAACATGTCTTTCATCAAGGTCTTCATGGTAATGTGCAGAGAAAAAGACCTATGAGTCAATGGTACTAAGCAGTAACTTGTTCTCTCTAATATATTGTAGTGGACAAGGAAATGAGTCCATGATGAAATGATGGGGCAAAAAATTAAACTCATTGTCCTCACAGAAGGCTTATATTTAAACCCACACTAAAATTCTCCTATTAAAATAACTTTAAAATGTTATAGAACCAAGTAGGTGGCAAGCTCCTCCAGGATGCTCAGTACATTAATTGCACAATAGCTACTCAATAAATGAATGAAAACATGCCTTTACTATATACCAATGGTCAGGGAGAGGTTATTGTGTAAGAAAAAATTTGGGATTCTAGATTTTTTTTCAGAGAGATATGAAAAAAAAATAATTATGCTTATCTGTAACTTACTTAAGGACTCGGGAGTAATACATTCCTATTAAAGTGGCATTTTAAGTTCTCAAATTCAATTGTATTGTAAATGGCAAAAACTTAAAAAAGTTTTCTTTTTGTGGAAGAGACAACTTTATTTACTCACCAAATAGGTTTTTTCTCCTTCTGGGAACCCAGGAAGCCTTTTATATTTTTCAGGCCTTTTGCATATAGATAGAGACTTGTGCACAACAGATGCTTGTTGTATACAGATGCTCTTCGACTTGCAATCGGGTTATATACCCAGAAACCCATCAGACGTTAAAAATACATGCTGCTCACTTTCATACCATTGTAGAATTGAAAAATCATTAAGTTGAACTTTGATAAATAGAGGACTGTCTGTACATGTTTTATTAATGATAAGACTATATTCCCCCACAATTTTCAATGATAGAAATGTGTCAAAATATTCCATCTACTTTCACATATGTAAACACACTTAAGGCCTCAAAATCATAAATAGAGTTTGGCAACTTTCTGGTTTACTTCCAGATTATAACTGTTCCAGTAGGTTGAATATGCTAATATAGCCAAAGTTATCAAGATTAAGTTCAGGCTCGAGAATGAATACTCTAAATAAACAAAGAAACATAACTACCAATTTTACTCATTAAAACAAACACAGTCTAACAATCAGATAAAACCACAAAATTATACCTACCAGGCTCTTAATCACAGCACTGTTAATAATGACAAAAATAAATTTAAAAAAAACAACAAGAAAAAATATTTGTCATGAACATTACTAGGGAAGTGTTTAAACAAGATGTATAACTTTCAAATAATAAAATCCAATGCAATTCTGACCTTCATTTACTAAGACATAGAGATCTACAATGTTTTAAGAAAAACAATGATATTTAGAATATGTTTCCATTTTGGTCCTTGTGATTGTGTATTTGGAAGAATATATACAAATATGTTAAGAATGCTTACTTCTAAGTGAAAGGATTATAGTCGATTTAAATGATTCTTTATGCTTTCCTATAATTTCTCAACTTAAAAAAATAAACATATTTCTACCACAATATTAAATATAAAGCTATTTTTAAAATTGCTACCATTTAAAACTCTGGGTTTTTTTTTTTTTTTTTTTGAGACAGAGCCTCGCTTGGTCACCCAGGTTGGAGTGCAATGGCACAATCTCAGCTCACTGCAACCTCCGCTTCCCAGGTTCAAGCGATTCTCGTGCCTCAGCCTCCTACGCAGCTAGGATTACAAGCGTGCGCCACCACACTGGGCCAATTTTTGTATTTTTAGTAGAGACGGGGTTTCACCATGTGGGTCAAAAGCTGGTTTTGAACTCCTGACCTCAAGTGATCTGCCTGCCTCAGCTTCCCAAAGTGCTGAGATTACAGATGTAAGCCACTGTGCCCGGCCTCAAGGAAGATATGTCAATGATCATAACTAAATCAATGCATAATATCATAATTTACTAGGCATTTCATTATTTCAGTCATTTTACTTTCAATTTAGCATTCTGCTTTGCAAGTTGGTAGTATTTTAACTATACCATCTAAGAAATGTTCTCCATTAGTACGTGATCTGCTACTTAAAAGTAGCAGATTCACCTTTCCAGTGAAGCAGAGTTCTACCTAGAATATTCTTGTCTTTTCTTTCCTCTAGCTGAATTTGGGCAAAACTAATACATATATTTAAACTAATACTAGATACTACAGGAATATTTGGATTTTATGTTAACATGTTTGCAAATAAACATTATCTAATGGAAACTGGCCAAAATCTAAGAATAATGGAGAAGAGTCTTAAACTTTTAAAACAAAACCAGTGTAAATTATTTTAGAAAATTAAAAACAAATGCCTGTCAGAAGATTCAACAAATATGCTGGAACAACTGAATATACAAATGGAAAATCAAAAAACAAAAACCATTGACTTATACCTCACACCATATACCAAATATATTTAGATCTAAATAGAAATGTAAAATACTTGTAAATATAAAAGTCAAAATTATAACACTTCTACAACAAGACACAAGAGAGGACCCTTCAGGTAGACAAGGATTTCTTAGATCACAAATAATAAATAAAAAAACTTAAAAAATAAAACTGAGAAATTGAACTTCATTAAAGTTATAATTTCTGGCCTTTAAAAGGTATCGCGGTGGCTCACGCCTGTAATCCCAGCACTTTGGGAGGCCGAGGCGGGTGGATCACGAGGTCAAGAGATAGAGACCATCCTGGTCAACATGGTGAAACCCCGTCTCTACTAAAAATACAAAAATTAGCTGGGCATGGTGGCACGTGCCTGTAGTCCCAGCTACTCAGGAGGCTGAGGCAGGAGAATTGCTTGAACCCAGGAGGCAGAGGTTGCGGTGAGCCGAGATCGCGCCATTGCACTCCAGCCTGGGTAACAAGAGCAAAACTCCGTGTCAAAAAAAAAAAAAAAAAAAAAGGTATCATTAGAAAATAAAGAAGGCATGTCACAGACTGAGAGAAAATATTTCTGATACATGCAATGACAAAAAAACTGTATCCAGAAGTGGAAAAAAATTCTTAAATTTTAATGATAAAAAGAAAATCAACCAGATTAAAAAGAATTGAACAGATAATTCATCATCAAATAATATATACTCAGCTGGCTGTGGTGGCTCATGCCTGTAATTCAAGCACTTTGGGAGGCCTAGGTAGGGGGATCATTTGAGGCCAGGAGATTGTGACCAGCATAGGCAACAAAGCTGAAACGTCATTTCTATTAAAAAATACAAAAATTAGTCGAGTATAGTGGTACATGCCCGCAGTTCCAGCTATGAGGGAGGCTGAAAAGGGAGGATCACTTGAAACCAGGAGATTGAGGCTACAGTGAGCCATGATGGTGCCACTGCACTCCAGCTTGGGTGAGAAAAGGAGACCCTGCCTCACAAAAAATAACAACAAAAAAAGAAGATACATTAGATACACTCATGGGCAATAAATGCCTAAAAAGATGCTCAACATTAGTCATCAGAGAAATGAAACTTAAAACTACAGTGAGAGATCAATTTATACTTATTAGCAGGGTAAATGCTAAAAATAACAACAATAAAATACTGACAATACCAAAGTATTAGCGATGATGTGGATAGAACGACCAGAACTTATGTTTCTAGGGGGAGTATAATCACACTGGAAAAAGGCTCCATGGTAGCCTTATGGAGACATATTGTACCTACAACCCAGCAATTCCAGTCCTAGGTACTTACTTACAATAAAGACAAATGTGTTCACAAAAAGATTTGTAAAAGAATGTTCACAGCAGCTTTGCTTATAACAACCCTAAACTGTAATCAACCCAAATGTCCAACAACAGGTGAATGGATGAACAGTTGTGTTATGTTTCTACACCTGAATACTATTCAGCAATAAAAAGAAATGAAGTAATGATATACACAACAAGATGGCTGGATTTCAAAATAAATCATGTAGAGCAAACACTGTATGATTTCCTTTACATGAAGTTCTAAAACAGGCAACACTAACTGATAGTAATGAAAATCAGATCAGTAATTTATTGGGGAGAAGGTGGTGGGAATTGTCTGCAGATATACAGGAGAACTTTCTGGAGAGATAGAAAAATTGTTCAATATCTTAACTGTGGTGGCAGTTAAATGGGTACATAAATTAGTCATATCTAAACATACACTTAAAATAGGTGTATTTTATTGTATTTAATTATGTATCAGTCAAGTAACTAAAATTAGATGCTTGGATATGGGAATTTACAGGGAGGGGAGCACCACACACTGGGGTCTGTTGGGGGGGACTAGGGGAGGGACAGTGGGGGGTAGGGAGTTGGGGAGGGATAACATGGGGAGAAATGCCAGATATAGGTGACGGGGATGGAGGCAGAAAACCATATTGCCATGTATGTACCCATGTAACAATCCTGCATGTTCTTCACAAGTACCCCAGAACCTAAAGTGCAATAAAATATATACATTGAAAAAATAAATAAAAAATAAAAATATGAAGAAAAGAGAAAAAACAAAAGAAGTAAGGGAATTCCTTGCATGAAGATCACCTAGAGTGCTAGAAGGTTGGATCCAATCCTCATTTCCTTTTTTGTTTTTTTTAAAGACAGAGCCTCAGTCTGTTGCCCAGGCTGGAGGGCAGTGGTGTAATCTTGGCTTACTGCAGCCTCTGCCTCCCATGTTCAAGTGATTCTCATGCCTTAGCCTCTATAGTAGCTGGAATTACAGGCATGCCCCACCATGCCAGGCTAATTTTTTGCATTTTTTGTAGAGATAAGGTTTTGCCATGTTGGACAGGCTGGTCTTGAACTGCTGGCCTCAAGTGATCAGCCAACCTCAGCCTCCCAAAGTGCTGGAATTACAGGTGTGAGCCACCACACCCAACCTCAATCTCCATTTCTCGATCCCCAGTAGGTCTGGAGTGATGCCTCAGGATTTACATTTCTAACAAATTATCAGGTGACACTAATGTTACTAGTCTAGACGTTAACAACCACTACTTTAGACATAGACATAAATGATTCGTAAGTTAAGACATTATACAGCAGAATTTCAGTTGCAGCAAGATAGCCTTGCTGCAGTTCAGTCTGGAGCAAATGTTGAAGTTGAAATCCATACATATGTCTCTCAATTTAGTGGTAATGAAGTTTAACGTTTGGAGTAATTTTTTGAAAAAATAAAAATGAGCTTTATATTTGCTTTCATAGGCCCAAGAAGTCCCTGAAGTTCACAGAAAGAGCTGGCAAATCCTCTAAAATGAAATACAATTCTTTTGTGTGTATGCTTTTTTTTCCTCTCTGGAGATAGGGCCAGGCTTTCATCAAATTTTCAAGTGAAAATGATCAAAAAAGATTACAAAGGACTAAAATAACTTTAGGAGTATCCTTTCAGCTTTAAATTTTCATTTACATCTATTTTCTTCATAGATAAACAGTAGGTACACATGAAAGCTTACAACTTCATTTTTTATTTATGCTGAGCACTCAGAAGTTTTAGATTTAAGACTTGGCATAAATATTATGTAGGTCACTAACTGTGAAGAGGAATGAATAAGGGTGCACCATTAAAATAGTAAAAAGTAAAGAGAGAGCTTCTGAGAGTTGCAAGACATTCTAGAAGTATAATTTTTTTAAAGTAAGATTAAAATTAACATATACTTAATTATATGTTATTGTACCTCCATCATCCTCCACCATTTCTAGCTACAATGTAATTAAAATGACAAATACTAATGTAAAATTAATAACTATAGTACATGGCTTGGGGAACATAGGAATAATAGAGCTTTTGTGGATATAACAGCATTTTTATTTGTGCAAATAAATTTTCATGTGTAGAACATGTAAACATTATGCATGGTTAGGATTATTTTATACCTATTTTAGCATTATTCATAAGCATTTTAACAGAACTGCTGCACATATTAGAACATAGCATATCTATTTGTTGTCTACTACATTTCTTTTTATTTCTTGAACACATAAAAAAGATATACTTTCAGCCTTCAGCTTTGTCTGATCTGTATCCTAAACACATATTTAAGGGGTTGTTTTAGTCTTTCAACAAACTACTAGAAATCTTGTTAAATTCATTTATTTTAATAAAATAGAAAACATTGCAAACAATTATAGAGCTCAACCATCAATGGCTTTAGTATAAGTGTTCTAATCATTTCATCAGAGAAACAATAGTACACATATTTTATTACAAATATGTTAAAAGGATTCTTCAAATAAGTAGTCCACTGACTGAGGATTTGTGACTTAGACATGCATAGAAAACAATCTGATTATAAAATATTATGACTTCTACTAGTTCTTTCATGCTCTGTTTTATGAAAAGGTTGGACTTTTCTTTTTCTGTATGCTTTTCAACAGGTTATAGATATATATGTTCACAGTTTAGATATCATATGTATATTACGTTCTTCAGGAAGAGAAAAAACAAATTTTTTCTTAACTGTACTTTGTTTTCTTTCCCATTTTTAAATCTTTGTATAAAATCACCTTGCAGAGTTATTTTCTTAACTCTCTCTCTTCTTGTCTGAGCTGTTGCTAACAGCTTTTAATTTGGGAAGTCTATCTCAGAGTTTACTGCGCCTCACTGATTTCAACTCAATTGTTTCTCTAGCCAACAGAGCATTTCATTTCTCCTGAAGGTCACCACAGGCTGCCAAGGCTTTGAAAACATACCATCTTTTCATTCATGCTGCAATCTAACCCTGCAGTGCCATTAACAGAAGCGGAAACAGACGTGTGACTTTTTCTATCAACAATGATTGAATTTATTGTAATAAAAAGTGAATTAGGCCATCAGTGAGCAAGGATCCTCCACAATGCCACCTTTGTTCAAGACTGTAGAAATTATTTTTGTATTTTAGTAGTTTGTCTGCGTACAGATAATTATTTGTATAAATTATACCAAAATGTCATCTGCTTTTGGAAGTTACTCTTCCAACCATATCACTACCAGTTGCAATAAACCAATGATGCAGGAAGCTGTCCCGATCTAAGGACACTCATAAAACGAACACCACATTGGCCATCTGTTAGAGGAGGGATGGCATTCAATGTAATGTGTGCCTGGAACACATCCAGTATTGTTTATTCTGTCACATATCAGATGAGCACTGAAATCAAATTGATGATTTTTTAATTCCAAGGGGACAAGAAATGGAGCTCACAGAAGAGAGATGATTCCAAATATATCCGAAAGTGTTCAAGTGACAACATGATCCAAAAAGTGAAAAAACATTAATAAAAGCAGGTGCTCTCAAAGGAAGAATAACTCACATTATACTTTCCAGATATTTACACTGTTAGGCAAACAAAAAAGCATTTAAATATTATTTACATGTTCTACAGTTAATGCTGCTAGATAAAATAAAACTTTCCTAAATGAACAAGTTAATCGAATTAACAGCACAAATTATTTCAAAGATTTTAAGTGCAAAAACAATTTTTCTATATTTCAGGTAAGATTCAAATGTTTTAGATTATTTACTATGCCAATGTTTTAGATTAGCTTCTGTCAACGAGGTGAGCTGTGACTCATGAGAGTTTTTTGTTTGGTTGGTAGTGGTTGTTGTTTTCAGGTTCTGAGGCAAAGAAATTGTTGCATAGCAATTACACAGTTAGAAAAATAAAATTAGTTTTTCCTTTTAAAAGCAAATTATTTTCATGTGTTTTAAAGGGAAACTCTAAAGTTTCCCATTTAATGGGAATCTCTGAAGTTTGATTCATCTGAGGAAACTTTGTGCAAGTAATTTAATTTCTCTGATTCTTGGTTTCCTTAAAATGTAAAAATATCAAAGGTGGAATTTGTGTCCAACATCTCCCTAAAAGCTAAGGCACTATCCAAACATAAATAATTTTATTTTCGGTTTAGGTAAAATATATAGGTCAGTCTTGGAGGAAATACTCATAAATATTTGTGACATCTCATGTTGAAGTGCCCTCTTCCTCCCCGAATGCTCTCTGCTTCCTGCATTACTAACAAGGGTAATCTTGGAGTAAACTGATGTATGTATTTCCAATTATGGATTTCCGTTAAGAATGAAGGTGCTAACTGAAATGTGAAGGAATTCTATAAAAGTCTTAAAATCACAATAAGGAAAATATTCTTTCTTCAGGGTTTGAAGCCATATCTATGGATATAATATTTGAATAGTATATTGTGATTTTTTTATTCTTCTATATCAGGTAAACTAAATTATTCCACAAATGGTCCTAAGGGCTATGAAGAAACCACAAGAGTAATGACGGGTAGTGGGCTGGAGGGTGGGAAAAAGTTATGGGGCTTATTTTAGACAGGGTGGCTAGCGATCTGACTATCTCATCATCAAAAGTATATTAAAACACACACATTAACAAGAGAAAATGGGATGTCCTCCTTAACATCACTGTTAATTCAAATGCTTAAATTAGAGTACTTTAGTAAATAAAATGAGCTTTTTTCCACTTGAAGGTTGGAACTATCAGCTCTTACACATACAACTGGCGAGAGTTAAGCCCACTGCAGTGTGAGCAGATGCCACCCGAACTCCCCTACCCTGACCTGCCAAGGCTTATTAATCTCTACCATTTAACACCTTGCTATTCATGGCTCCATCCTAGAGAGTAAACTATATTCTGTCCACTTCATGTCCAGCCCATAATATAAGGTGACTAATTAGAAAAAGCCAGAAGCATAGGACACACATCTTTTTAAACAAGTTCTTAGCAATGCTTCAACTCAACTTCAATCCCTTCATTGATTTCAAAATCCATGTGAACTATCTATCTACTCCTCACTGGATTGTTCTAATTGCTATTTTTTTCTCCTCCTTTCACCTATTCTCAAGGATCTGATCTCAGACTCTTTAAGCATATTTTTTAAAAAAATAACTGACAACAAAAAGTTGCCCTGGGCAAAATTATAATAGTAAAATATAGGTCATTGATTCTGCCCACCAACGCTCTGCACAACATTATTTCCTATTTCTATATACAAATCCATTCTTTATATTGTTTTTCCTCTAGCTCTTTATAACTGAGTCTCACCCCATCTCCCTCTTGCAGGTTATACCATAAACCTAGAGCAACCAGCATCATGGTTACAATAGGGTGTCAACAGACTTGGGTTCAAATGCCCACTTGACCTCTTTCTACCTATGGGGTCATGGGCAAGTAAATGAATCTCTTGGGGAAACAGAAACAGTTACCTCATCGAGTTGTTCTGGAGACTAACTAAAATATCAGTCACTCAGCACTATGCTTGGACCTAGCAAGTGCTCCATACCTATTAAGATTTTATAATTACATAATGTTTTTTCTAAGAATGATTAAAACATCCCTTTTATTAGTACCTATTAGTCCAAGGAGAAAGAAAATGTAGGTATTTCTATCATCTTAGCAGTCTTGTGTTTTGTTTTGCTTTGTTTTATTGGTTTGCAAAAAACAAAACAAGACAAAAACAAACAGTGGATATATAAAACAAACTGTATATATTTATCTAGATATATAAATTATATATGCATCCAATTTTTTGTTTATATGGCTTCTATTAAACATGATACAAGTTTACTTGCGTGTTTGTGATGATGTTATATATTCCAGTCTCATAGAGAATATAAGAACTCAGAATGTTTAATCTTCTTAAACTTAATACATTTCTTTTGCATTATCCAATTTACACGCACCATTATACAACTTTGTGATTTAGATCACTCCTCTCTTTTGGGTTCAAAGATATTACTGCTGGGAATGGTTCTCATAAGCAGACAAATGTCTCTTAAGCAGACAAATACTGCTTAAGAGAATAATTTCTATCTTGAAGTATTTGGTAAACTTGACTCTTGCATAGTACAGTTTCTAGTTACCAGCTGTCAATGCTATTTTAAAAGTCTGTGGTTATTCCTTGTTAATGCCTTGTGAAGGCCATTTTGGAAGTCTTAGCTAAGAAGCAACATCAGGCCGGCACGGTGGCTCATGCCTGTAATACTAGCACTTTGGGAGTCGAAGGCAGGTGGATCACGAGGTCAGGAGACTGAGACCATCCTGGGTAACACTGTGAAATCCTGTCTCTAATTAAAAATACAAAAAATTAGCTGGTTGTGGTGGCATGTACCTGTAGTCCCAGCTACTCAGGAGGCTGAGGCAGGAGAATCGTTTGAACCAGGGAGGCGGAAGTTGCAGTGAGCAGAGATTGCAACATTGCACTGCAGCCTGGGCAACAGAGTGAGAGTCCATCTCAGAAAACAAAAACAAAAACAAAAAAATCAATTTCTTATCTTTTAATTCTACTGTTTTTCTCTTTTTTGGTACCCTGGGTACATATATCATATGTAGGACAGGTAAGCAAATTAAAATGTTACTTTTCCAGAGAGTATATATATCCTGCTTTTATACTTGACAGTTATTTTGGAAACCATTTCACATTTTAAACTTCTATTTAATTTTTTCTTATGATGGAAATAATATTCCACAGCATGAATGTGCCTTAATTTATTTCTTCTGTCATTACAGAAGGATATTTAAGTTTTTCTGAGTCGTTTGCTACTACAAACAACATTGTAATAAACATATGTTAGTTCCTTTGTGTGCATTTGTGAGTATGTCTTTAAGTAACTGATACTATTTTTTTGTTGTTGTTAGTGGCTCTACCATTATCCTAGTTGGGCTTAGAGCCTCACTGTCTCTCTCATCCTTTTTCATAGTAATGGATGGCACATCAAATTCCTTCAGTCTTTCATTTGCATCTTTTTCTTTGTAAACTTTCACTGGAGAGGAAGGAACAGGGTAATAATAACTATTAGAATTTGTTCTTGAATGCATATAAGACAGTCCCTAGAAAAATCTTAGAAACATTGGTGATGGCATGAGTACTTGGTAGGTGACTGTACTGTTCTTGGGACTTTATATACATTATCTTTAATTCTTACAATTAGACAGGGTATATTTATTACATTCATTTTTCTGATGAAACTGAGACTCAGGTCAAATTAGTAATTTCAACAAAGTTACAAAGTCTTAAGTACTAAAGCCAGGCTAGGTGCCTCAACTCTCTAATTTCTAACCTTACACTCTGTCTTCAAATCTATAATGTCTCTCTAATGCATGACAGTCTTTATATGCTGATTCATTATGTCTTCCAAATCCTTCTGAATCTACTCAGTGGCCACTAGTTCAGGGGGCTACTGAAAAACCTCCCAAGGTCTTCTTCCCTTTTATCATTCCTGTCACTCTCCAAATAACCTCACTCCCTTACTAATTCGATTACATCATAAGATAGCTCTTGTGATTTCTCTGTTCTTGTTTCACTGTCTGAACCCATTTATCTTGTCCCTCATTGATATCTCCACCATTTTGGTAGCAGTATCGGGATGTAGGGGCTTTTTAACTAGGTATAAGTAAAATGAGAAAGGGTGAAGGAGGTGCTGGCCAGGTAACAGTCCCAAAACCCTTACATCACCTTAACCAAAAGCTTCATTTGTATCTGCTTTATATGTAGGTGAGAGAGTTGTTCATGTTTTATTTGAGAAAAATGTGCATAGCTAAAAACCAAACAGAAAACCATGAATAATGTGGAAATATTAGCTCCATAAAGACAGGAGTATTTTTTTCTTCTTGTTCACTACAGTATCCTCAGAACCTACAGTGGTAGTACCTAGGAGGTGCTTTATGTGTGTATATATATATATATATATATATTTTTTTTTAACTAGGCAAAGAACTTTATTAACCTTTGTTTCAAACTTGATTTCCAGACTTCTTTAGCTTAATTAGCTGTAATGAATGAATTGTGTATAAATTTTTTAATAAAGCCGGGGTCTCACTAGGTTGCCCACGCTAGTCTCGAACTCCTGGTCTCAGGCAATCACCCTGCGTCAAATTCCCAAATTGCTGGGATTTCAGTCATGATCAATAATATTTTCAGATGAACAAATAAATGAATGGATTTAATTAATTTTGGTTTCATCTGACTGAAACTTTGGGCAATTTACCCAACTACTATAAGTCTCTTTATATCTTCCCTCATATAGAACCTTCCACTTCCACCTAATAATATTGTGGAGATGAAAGATATAAAAATACATACTAGATATAAAATACATACTAGATATAAAATACAAAAATACATACTAGATACAAAAATACAAAAGCTACCAAAAAAATACTAGCACAGTGCCTGAAACATTCTGACATTTGGCTGTATTACTCCATCTATATAAAAAGCGATTTGCTGTTTCATAAACCTACCTTCATCTGGAATTTCCTGTTCTCTTTCTAATTTTTTCTTCATTAGTGCCATTAGAGGTATTCTCAGGGTCTTTCTCAATCAGCCTGGCAAACATCTCTGGCTCTGCCTCTTATTCATTATAATTGTCTTTATCATTCTGCTTGGGTTTAGCACTTTCTGGCTTGGGTTATTGCTCTGTGTCCCACATTATCTGTAAGATTGTAAGCTGAGGAAGTTGGGGACTCCAATCCATTGCCATCTCTCAAAAGTTGTTAATAGTGCAAGTTCAATAATTATAAATGTCTTTTAAAATATATGTAGCATAATATCAGTACAATGTTAATATCAACATGACATAAAGTCTACTTTAAAGTATTAGATTTGGTACAACATACAATGTTCTAGCAAAATGTCCATGTCTACAGATAGACACACACACATATCTGTGTCTGGCATTTGACTTTTTATCCAGTTGTTGGCATTTGTCTATATCCCATGATAAAGGAAGGTAGAGAAAAAATAGGTTAGTCTGACAGTTTTTGGTCACTTAATAATTTAATAACTTGGTGACTTTGTCTTTCTGATTAATTATTAAGATCATACTTAAAATAAGTGGAAAAGCCACTTATTTTCTTACAATCATTACTGAATTTACTCTTCTCTATGCCATTTAGATTAACATAGCATGTAGTTTTTTTCATGTACATAGTTCTTGATAGTATACAGACTTTTCCTTGGCATGTTAATTCTTGTTACTAGCATTAACTACAAGTAATAGAAGTTTTAGCCTTTCATATTTTCTATTACAAAGTCAGAGAAGGAAAACTCTATGTGCCAGCAAATGTATTTCCAGAGGAACTGAAAAATAAATGTGGTTTTAAAGTAGCAACATAATGTATCTTTGGGAATGTGTATACATTTTCGATTTGTTTTATCCTGTTCCTCAAAATGAATAAATCTATGATAGTCAACTGGCTTCAAAGTAGCTTAACCTTAGTTCTAAGACCATACTAAAAATATTCTCTTCACAACCTTTCCTAATCAAGTTTGAAAGAGACAGATGGGCCTGCTTTTTCCTTGTACTATGTTTATGGTTATAATCTACATTTGCTCACATAACACATTAAAAAATCAGCTGCAGAACTGACATGAGAGAAAGTGATTCCAAATTCTAAATACATATTCTAAATTCAAAAAGGTAACAGTGAAGCCTATAAATTTCCTGTTGATAATGACCAAAACCCATTTAAGCAAAAGTAATAAATGTGAAGAAACCTGTTTGTGAAAGGACAAGAATCCTGGGGGTCATTTCTGTAGAAGCTGCTAAGGTAGCACTTGAGAAAATTCCTTGCAGCTGATTTCCCTTCTTGCCGTCTTAATTCCCAATCTCTCTGAAGGTTTACTTCACTTACCCACATAAAAGACTAGATATACTACTGCAGTATGGCAACACATGCATACCTAATGTTATAGACAGTATTAAACTTCCCAAATATTTGCTTCTCCTCCCTGGGGGAGGAGAATTATATTTCCTTGCCTCATGGATGTCAGATTTTACCATAGGCATTGATTTGGCTAATAAAATGAACACAGTGACTTATGTCACTTTTGAGGAAAGCATTTAGAGCCAGTGTGTCCTTCACAGTGATCTCTTTTCCCTGTGGCATAGGATCAGCAACGTTCCTGATAAATGCTGCCTTGATGGTCAGAGACTCAAAGTGCAGACCTGGAGTGCAGTCTCCAACTTGGCAATACACACAGAGTGGGAGGGAGAAATGAGCCTTTAAAGCCTTAAGCCACTGAGACTGGTCATTTGCTACCTCAACATAATGTAGCCTATTCCCAACTAACAAATGTGATAAGGAGCCATGCCCCAGAATGAAGGGGGGCTCTTTTACCTAGAAGGTATGAAGGAAGAAAACATAAAGCAGGATTAGTACTCAGGTTAGAGAAAAACAGCCTACGTAGAACTACCTAGTGCATATTTAATGATAAGTGAAATTATTAAAGGATTAAGGAGGACTCATTTTAGGCTGACTTTTTTGTGTTGGGGGTGATATAGGTAAAATCATTAATCTGTTCATACCAATAGTACAAGAGTGTTTACATTTTATCCTCAAAAATAAGATGTTTCTCATTGTAACCCTTAGTTGGCAATATGATTAGTGGCAGGGTCATGAATTTGGGCAGAAATCAGAAAGATAAGGAGTTCAAGTCTTACCCCTTCCTCTTCCTAACTGTTCAACTTTGAGTAATTTAATTTAAGCTGCAATTTCATCATCTGTAAAAGTATAATATGGAGCCTACTTCATAGGATTATTATGAAGATAACATATAATACATGTTACAGGTCTAAAATGGTACGTGATGTTGCATACAATGTCTGTTCAGCCAGTAAATATCTTATGTATGTACATTTAGTCTACACTTTCCCACTCAGTAAATGGAAAAATAAAGCATACAGAGCTATCCAGGGTATAAAGCTATGGTGTACTGGTTTCAGGTTTTGGATCTTAATTTGAGACAGAGGATGTTTCAAACATTCTCAAAAGTCAAACACAGTTTTAACTTTAGGGCCAAAGAGGCCTGGGAGGCTGTTTTAAAGGAACACTGAGTCAAGGGATGAGTAGCCACGCTGTTTCCTTCTGTTAACAAAGACATTTTGAGAAGACCCCAGCAGGGATGGCTGGGGGACACTGGCTTCTTCCTGTCCTTTGTTAACTCCTGAGAGTATAAAATTCAAGGGGGGAAAGTGAAGAAATGAGTTTATATGAGATAAACACAACCTAACAAAAAAACTGCTACATATTGCTATAGTCATTATTGAACATATAACGTAATTGTACGAAAATGCTTACCCACTCTGGTTCCCTTTTATACAACAGGGCTGCCAGGTCCCACTGGCACCCAATTTAGTGACTGGGTAAGAAAAATTAGAAAGCTTCTAAATTCTAGATAATGCGAGAGAATTAAACCTGTGTTCCCTTTAATACCTTTTCTGAAAACTCTCATCTCTAACTTGGCCTTAGAGGGACAAGTAGTTTCTTACATGGGCAAGTTCTGGTTTCAGCTCATCATTTTTCTTCATCATTTACACATGGCTTTTGACATTCAATCATGGTACCATAGAATAAAATCCTCGGACCTAAAACATTTTGATGCAACATTAGCTTGATGACTGTGACTCTAAGTTTTATAAAATGAATGACCTTCTCCCTGAATTATTTAATTACTATATAGGCTAGGATTTATTCTTTGTTTTCTTGCAGATAATTATCCATCAACATAAATTCCCTTGTGTATATGAGATGTCACTTGTCAGTTATTTACTTGTTTTTATGTTCTTGCCTTTTCAAGTGAAAGCTATTTCAATTTGTAAGACAACTGGTCTACATGTACAAAGTCTATCAGTACTGTCATTGTACAGTGATGTTCTGGAAGAAGACATTCAACCAACGTAGTCAGGTGCATTCAGATGGATCAGGGATGGGTTTCACAGGCCTGAACTCTCACTTACACATCTGTAGGATCACTGCTCTAAGCTTCCTAGAGATTCCAATTGCTGATAACATGTCTCACTCAACTTAAGGAATATTATAGCCTAAGACAATTTTAGTTCTGTGGTTGGTTAATAAAGTACTGTCAAACTGGAAAAAATGATTACACTTGTAGGAAATGTCTACAGTTGGTTCCAGGACAATAATCAGGAGAAAGAAACATTTAAACAAAGATTCTAAAAAATTGTTAGGATTGGCTTGGTGTAGAAAGTGAACATTAACTGAGAGATTAGACTGACATAGAGCATCGGTCTAATATCTTAGCTTCTGAATGAATGAGTTGCTAGGTTTAGAACGGGCAGAGGATTTGTTTATCATTTGCAGTAAGAAATTTGGCTTGAGGCTGAGACCCAAGCCTCATCAACTTGGTCTTAAGACCAAGATCCCATCAACTTGCTAGGGTTAGTTACTCAGTCACAACTGATGAAGGGTTAATATAATAACCTATTCAGACCATAAAAGTAGTCTAGGCTTCATGGAAAAGTCTGTTCCAGTTTAAAATATGGAATAAAGGTATTCTAGCCCAATACTGATCAAAATTAGGTAACTTTCAAAAAGATCTTAAAGCAGAATATGATGAAAGTGTTAAGTCTTTGTTAAGGTGGGTTGCGTTTGGCAAATAGTTTTGTTAGGCATCTGGAGAGAAAGATAGATTTGGGATATAACTTTTGTACATGTGAAACATGCATAGAGTTGAAGAAATGTGTCTCAAGGAGTTTTCTTGTATCCTAAGATTCAAATTACTTGTGTATTACTTTTCCCCGTCAAACTAGTGTTTCCCCAACTCACTGTTAAGGCAGGTTTTAAGACAAATGCAGAAAAAACAACCAAAACAAACAAAAAGGGAAACATAAACCCACTCAGTTTTATGCAGGCATATATGATGCTGGCAAGTTTTGCTCAAATTATTTTCTATTTAGAGTTTCTATATGGATTTGAAGGTTTACCTCCTTCTGGAAGCATTTTCAGACCCTTTTCCCTTACAGCCTCTTTTCTGTTCCACTAATCTTCTCCCATGCCACCTCATATACCTATGATTTTATTCAGCAAGTATTTATTGAGCACTTACTATGTGCCAGGCAATATTTTAGTATTAGGCTATGTTGGTGAACAAAAAATCTTGCCCTTTGTGGAGTTTACATTCTAGTTGATCAGATGGGAGCAATGACAAGGAACTAACCCTTATTTAAATTACAATGCAATAATTTACTTTTTCACCTGACTCTTTGAAGCCAGAGGACTGTGTTTTGTTCATCTGTATTAAAAAAGTAGGCTCACTGGGCGCAGTGTCTCATTCCTGTAATCCTTTCGGAGGCTGAGCTGGGCTGAGCTCAGGAGTTCCAAACCAGCTTGGGCAACATGGCAAAACCTCATCTCTACTAAAAATATCAAAAATTAGCTAGGCATGGTGGCACATGCCTGTAATCCCAGCTACTTGGGAGGGAGGGACAAGGTTCCCTTCAACCTGGAGATGGAGGTTGCAGTGAGCGGAGATCATGCCACTGCACTCCAGCTTGTGTGACAGAGTTAGATTCTGTCTCAAACAAAACAAACCAGGCCCTCAGTAAGTATTTGCCTAATGACTGAATCTGAGGAATGACAATATTAAAAGTCAAAGGTATTCTTAAAAGAGAATACTTGAGCCTTTATTCCTCAGTACTAATTTATGAACTAGCACAGTAATTAGAACAGTTGCATAGCAGAGTTTCCAATTTTATAGATGTAATTTTGGAAAGTTTTCTAGTTGAAATATTGAGTTGTCAAACATGCTCAATTTCAATGATCATAATACTTCTTTTTAGTTAATGCCCTTGAATCCTTTAAATTTTTTTCAGTGAAGAATCTTCTATTCAAGTCCAAAATAAAAATAAATCTCTATTCTTAATAGGATTTAAACATCAGAATATTATAAGACTCAGTCGGGCTTTAAATTTGTCAATGCCCTTGAATCCTATAAATTTCTTTTTTCAGTGAAGAATCTTCTATTCTAAAGCACAAAATAAAAATAAACCTCTATTCTTAATAGGATTTAAACATCAGAATATTATAAGACTCAGCAGGGCTTTAAATTTAGGGTGTTTAGTGAAGCTCTGTAGTTTAATATTCAAAATAACTCTTAAATGGTCTTAACTGAATGCCCATTTGGATACTTATATTTAGTATCCACACAACTCCTGTTTCCTGGAATTTTCTTTGAGTAAAATCTCCTAGAATACAGATAAGCTACTGATACATTTTTTAAATACTCTTGTTAGAATGATTAGTGTTTGCAAACAAAGATGACACATTCTTCACCTTAAATACAATTATTTAGTGCCCTGTCTGGGGTTGTGAACACAATCAGTGGTCATATGGACTTACGGATAGTGATAAGCATTAAACTAGTGGGTTGGCTGCATCCTTTGTGGATTCCTCATTGTTTACCTGGCTGTGGGCTTTTTCTATGCATCTTCCTTGTTCTTTAACTATGTCCACTAGAGGGTGAGTGGGAGGGAGGAAGAAAAGACAAAAGCAGAAGTTTGGCAGATTTGCTGAACAGTTTGATGATGCAAATTAGTTTGAGGATCAATTTAGGATTTCTCTATTCATATTCTTCTTGCCTCTTATTGCCATGGATACATAAGTTGATTTTTATGAATGTAGCATTTATAATGGCAAATTACAAGATGACAGTATATTATACAGAGTCTATTTTTACAACTTGAAAATTAAATGCCAACATCCAGATAACTTAAAACAGCACTGGGAAAACACACTACACTATCCCAACAAACATCAGGTCCAGACATGCAACATCATTTTTGTTTTTCAGATTTTAGACTACCAGTAAATATTTCTGGAATTGAGTTCCATGAATGTGATAAACTACATTAAGTTACAGGAATGGTTCTACTGATAATGTTGCAATAGGCTGTTTATATATCTTGAAATATACATTTAAATAACAAAAATAGCAAATGTCATTCAAGTCAGGAATTGCTAGTGTTAGTCATCTCCACAATCCTCCTTAAAGTTAACAGCATCTACTTATGCACTACGGATTGATGATGTTAGAAATGTGGTACTACGGCCGTGGCGGGCGGATCACGAGGTTAAGAAATCGAGACCGTCCTGGTCAACATGGTGAAACCCCGTCTCTACTAAAAATACAAAAAAACTAGCTGGGCGTGGTGGCGCGCACCTGTAGTCCCAGCTAGTTGGGAGGCTGAGGCAGAATTGCTTGAACCCGGGCGGCGGAGATTGCAGTGAGCCGAGGTCGCGCCACTGCACTCCAGCCTGGCGCCTGGTGAGGGAGTGAGACTCTGTCTCAAAAAAAAAAAAAAAAAAGTGGTACTACTCAAGATGTATGTGATGCTTAGAATCCCATCAGTAGAGGTTCACACTTAGTAAGAACTGCTAGATGAGAGACCCAGATAGGACAACGGAAATGAAGTAACAGAGGTAGGAGCAGATAAGTCAAACCTACTTACTCTAAAAAAGAATAGATGGAAATTGCAATCAATTGTAAAATTTAGAGTTTATATAAAATCCTAAATTTGATAGCATACACTTTTCAGATATTTCATAAACTAGAGATGTGTATAGGGTTAAGTACAGAAGAGAAGAAAAAGAGGAAGAAAGAAAAAAGAAGGAAGGAAAGAAGGAATGAAGGAAGAAAGGGAGGGTGGGAGGGAGGGAAGTAGGGAGAGAGGGAAAGAAGACGGAGGGAGGGAGAGAGGGAGGAAGTAGGTAAGGGGGAAAGAAGGGAGGGAAGGAGGAAGGAAGGGAAGAAAGAAGGAGGGAGGGAAGGAGAGAGGAAGGAAAGAAGGAAGGAGGGATGGAGGAAGGAAGGAAAGAAGGAAAGAGGGAGGGAGGGTAGGAGGGAGGAAGGAAGGAAGGTAGGTAGGTTAGCAATTGTATCTTTAATATAATCAGAAATTACTTATTTACAGGATTAATTAATTTCTTTCCATCTCTGGCACCCAAACACCTCCATGCCTCCCTACCCCTCACACACACAGACTCACAAACACAACAACACTGACACACAATCCCAGGATGGGAGCCCATGGCTGGCACTAGATTACTTCTCATCCTTGTACAATCTGCTTGTTTTCCTAAAAAAAGAAAAAGAAAAAGAAAAAGAAAAACACTGTACAGCTACTGTTTTTCTTTCATTTTGTAAAACCACAGACACTCCCACGTAGCACAAGCTCAAGCTCAATTCCAGCCAAACTGGGTGTGTTTTTAAATAAAGAAAACAGGTCTTTTAGTTCCGTGTTAGCAAAGTCACCTCTCACTGGCAGTGCTAATGCTAAACATGTAATAATACTTTATTGTCATGAGCAGGAATCTGCTTTGCTAATTAAATGCAGCTGTCAGTAATTACTACTTGTCAGTGTAATCTATTTTAGGGAACTCTACTTTAAATGATAAAAGATGGGCTTGATATTGAGAGGGTGGGATAGGCAAGGTGACTGCTTACTTCCCCAGATCAGAAACTCACTTGTCTTATGATGAATGAGTACCTTTATTGTGATGATATCTTATCAGAATTATTCTGTATTTCTTTAGGGCATGAGTGATAAAGTTTACAATTAAATAGTTCTTTTAATATGTGAAATCTAACTGTTGCCCCTCTTTGTAATGAGAAGTACTAAGACTGTGGCAGAGTTATAAATGCATCGTGATGGCAACAATTTGTGATAGATGATAAATCTGTAAGAAAAGCACCAATGATGAAGTCACTATAATCTCTACCATCAAATATTTAGTTCAGTATAAATGTACTTTCTAATTGCTGGAAAGCTTGATTAGATATAGAGGAGAATCACTTTGAAGTGGAGAGGATTAACCATTCCTTACATAACCTTTTTCAGTGCTACTCAACCAGGTTTTCTCTGGGAAAATCTTTAGATTTCAGTTTAAGACTTTGAAATTTGCAAATCAAAAGAAATTCATGGTGTTTGCGTGTAATATTAATGTATCTAATTGATTCTGATATGAACCTAAAACTCTGGAATAGTCTACATCTGTATGACTAAAAGCAATGTCAGGACAAGGGTACTGCAGCCTGCTTTGCTCCATGGGATTGGTACTGGGGCTGCCACAGATGCTGGCTCTGAGTTCTGGGTCCAAAGGGAGTAGACCTTTGCCCTCACCTCCCTTAACTTCTCTAACTTCTCTTGACATTTAAAATGAATGTGGTGGCAGTGGGAAAGAGAAGCTGGAATCTCAAGGAGTAAAGTGATGGGGTGATGGAAGGAACAACCAAAAAAAAGTAAGCACAGCAGGAAGTATGAAGGAGGTTTGGCTCACAAGTAGCTTTTACCCCACTGAGGCTGAAAGACTTATCACACCCTCAGAGCATCCTGACTGCCTCATCCTTCTTCTTCCACCATCTGTTTTATATCCAACACTCCAATAGTCCTTGTGTGCTAGATAATTAATTATCTTGTTATAGGTCTCAACAAATTTGGCAGCTACTCTTCTGAATACAGTACATTATTTAAATAGAATTAATAATTTGGGGTTTTGTTTTTTGTCCCAGGAAGAAAGAAAAAAGTTTTTCAGATGGAAATAATGACAAAAAGTAGAACTACTTAAATGTGTTTGACATACAGTTGGCAAAACACACACACTTGCATTCTTCTTCCTGATATTCCTCCTTGGGTAAGAGATGCACAGTCCAGTGGGAGTGGTATAAATGTCTCCATTTCTGTGACATAAGTTCTCACTTCCATTACTGAGAAAATTTAGATTATTCCAGATGTTTCTTTAAAAATATTTAAAATTCCTAGTGATCAGCATCTCAAAAGAAGAAAGAACACATTAAATAGATATCTTTAAAAAGTGGTGTTTATTGAAAGAAAAACCAAGAAAATAAACACGGGTAATGGTGGGAATTCTGAAAGGTTTTTACTTTTATGGGTCCTACAGTCATATGCTGAACTGTCTTTTGTATCAGTGAATGAAGTTCTTAGGGTACAGTAGTTGTTCAGTGAATACCTGCTGAATGTATGAACAAGATTTTGAGCTATTATCATGATACTGAGTTACTGTCATGTTTCCTGCTACTCAGTCCTGCTAGATGAAATGAGTAGGGGATGCTTCGTGGCAAGCGTTTAGGCATCAGGGCCAAAGGTATGCTTCCAACCCTCTGGTTTAGTGATGGTTAGGGTGGGGAGAACATGGACCACATTTCCGCATGTGAGCTCCCACAGGTTCCACCCGGCTCCACACTCACAGAGGTCCCATTTTCCTTTTCTGTACCATACTGCCTTCATACATCAGTCTCCCTTTTCTCTAACATGGGGAGCCAAAACCCCACTTGGTTCTCTTCCAAAACAATAAAGTCTTCCTTAAAGCTATTGTAGGTATCTAGGGAGTCCTGGGTAAAACAAAGACTGCAACATGTATCATTACCAGAATGTCTGCGCCAGCCTTGTGTTGGGTAAGAAAAGACAGCCTAATAGAAGGGATCTTCCCAAACAGTAAACCACTGGCAAAGGAAGGCAGCAAGCACTACATTAAACATATTTAGGGACTTCATAACATTTTTGTCAGCATCATTATTAATATATCCCATTTCAATTTCAAAAGTCTCCCAGAATGGATTGTAAGTCCTATGGCCATCTACTTATAATACATGTAAGTCTTTTGTTCAGCTTTCCAACATTTCAGTATTTTGGAATATTAAACGTATGTAGGGAACTACCTATAGACCAAGAATGGCTGATTGTTATTGTGACAGAATTAAGTCACAGAAAACCTCATGGTTGCAAGAGAATAAAACTAGACTCTTTCTCTGGGCAGTGCAATTATCGGTAATCAGAACGCTACTAAAGTCAGAGAAAGAAGTTAAGATACCTTTTAAAACAGGATATAGTTACAGCTTCAAAATAGTTTAAGAATTTCAAAGTAAATTTATAACTAAAAGCAGACTGAATTAATTTGGTTCTACTTTTTTATTGCTCATGATTTTCTCTCATTTTCAGACAGGAAATGGGAATATAATGTCTACATAACTAGAGAATATTAATTAAAATGCTTTTATGTACTTTAGAGGAAAACAAAGAATGTAACATAATATTTAATTACTACTTTGTTCTTAATTTTGGGAATAATATACAAGAAGTCACCTAAAATAGTCTAGTTTATTCAGTATATTAAATATGTCAATGTTTTTAGAGAGTAGTGTATTATATTTTATATATTTTTGAAGGTAACATTACATTTTACATGTTATGTTTTTGAAACTAATTTCTTATTTTATTTGCATATATAATTACTTATCAGGGGATGATCATGCACATCTAAAAGAGACTTGCTTCCAAATGTTTGACATTAAATGTATTAATCAACAGGTCATTTCTATTTATTCAGTACTAGAGGGGCATCTGTAGTGTGATAACCATATGTTGTTAGCTAATCTTTTGATCTTATTAATTTTTCCACTTTGGTCATGGTAAAAGAATTTAATTTCATACTTATTTTAATTCTTAAAAGAGAACTCAGATTTTTATATCTCATTAAGCAGATACTAATAATTGGTTAAATATAAGTCCCTTGCTTTATAAAGAAAAATGAACTTTAATAAGTTTATTAGATATACTGAAAAGAATTTAAATAAAAGAAAAACTCAAAAATGAGCTCATGGACTGTTATGGAACTTTTTGAAGCTTTCTTGGTCTGCAAGTAGAAAATAAAAATAAAAATTGCCTAATTCTCTATAGACTATTATCAGAGAAATGGAGACCTAAATCATCTCTTAGAAATTATTATAATAGTATTGATAGATGGATGCTTACTTCTGGGCCACTAGAGACAAGGAAAAATAGGTATGTAGCTGGTTAGGGCAGGATGGAGGGGTGGAGTTTTCCTTGCTCCACCAGGCACATTGTGCCCTCACTATGCGTTCTCTCCATCATCTAGCACACTTGATGCTGTTTATTTCTTTGAAAGTTGGATTGCCCTTGGACTTACATGTTCTTTGAGAACTTGTAATAAAGGACTAATAAAGTCATCATATTCTCAGATCCAGCACACTGCCTGACACATAGTACTTGTTCAGTCTATACTGAAATAAGCCAGTCAGTGAGTAAGAAAGGCATAAAAAAGTCAGAGGGAGAGATAAGATGATTATTTCTCCAATAAAAATGTATTTAGTGCTTCCTAGAATCCAGACACTATGCTAGGCACTGGAGATGTAGGTACTTTTCGGGATGGGGAGAGAATGAGTGTTTATATGTGTGTATGTCAGGGGAATAACATTAACTCAATAGAGTATGATCTGTACTGCAGAACAGAGGAGCAGAATGGTAGCCCATCCTGGCTTGGGTGGAGATAGGTGGGCTACAGAGAAAAGAGGCAAGAAAACAAAGAGAGCTGGGGAGGAAGATAAGAGGTTAGACAAGCAGAGAACCATTAGGGAGAGGGACCAGCATATAGAAAGCCATAAAGTATGAAGAAGCATGGTCCATTCCTTCCCTGGAGTCATCTAATTGTAAGGACCTTTCAGAGGAGTGACAGAAGATGAGTCCCAGGCTGGTCCACTGGAATAGTAAGGGCTTTGTAGGTTGAGCTAGTTTGAACTTTACCCTGAAGGTTAGAGATGCTGCAGGTTAGTAAGCAAGGGAACTGCATGATCAGGTTTGTAGTCAGAAAAAATTCAAGCATGGAAGAGGATGGAGATCCAAGGCTTAATAGGAGGCTACTATGATTCAAGTGAGAAGTTCTGATGGTCTGAACTTAAGAAGCAGCATTGGGGCTGGAGAGATAGGTGTTCAGGAAGCAGGACTGTCACATCTTGGTGACAGACTACAAGTGGGAGGAAATGATCTTGAGGTACCTATGTTCCTACTATGATCTTTGTAACAAACTATTCTTAGTTTCTCACTTTTCTTGGATGACTGGGCAGATGATACTACCAATACAGAAGAACAAAATAAAGTATTTGAGAAGAGGTAACCTTAAGAAAGTAATGGTGTATAAAAGTTTTCAAGCACTTGGTCTTTTTGTGGTGGTACAGAGTTGGAAGCCCTTTATTTAAAGGTCGCTAATATTTGTGGAATTCAGAAACTCCCAAAGTAAATGCTGCTATAAATAACCCTGAACTCATTGGCAATCCATTTCAGAGTGCACAGGGTATGAAGATAAGATAAACACCTGATTAAGAAAAAAAATTATATCCATAGAAAATCTGAAAATAACATTTTAGCTAATATTTTAAAAGATTTTATGATGTTCCAGGCACAACTATCACAACAATGGGAATAACATTCTTCACTTTAAAGCGTCAGCTATCAGAACCAAGTGGGTATCACACATCTAGTCTAGATTTGGAAACAGAGGAACAGAACCGTTGTTAAGTAAAAACAAAATGGAAAGAAGTATCTCCCAGCTACCTATGCATCTGCAAGCCCATCAGTCCCTCACATACCCTTGTATCTGTCCTGTGCTCTGCCTTTCCTTCCTTTCCCAGATCTTCCTTTCTGGGTGCCTCAGCTCTCTGCTTCTGAAGTTCTGAGTGCCCACACTAAGGAGCCCTATGGCTGCCCCATTAAACCATGTTCCAAGTACCACAGAAATACTGATGAAAAGAATACAATCCCTGTCCTTGAGAAGCACTCAGTCAGGTGAGCAAGACAACAGTCACTGAGCCTTTTCTGGATATTTTCAGGGGTGCGAGGGGACCTTTCAGATCTGCAGGAACCCTGGAGTTCTCAGTAGTGAGTTTTTCTACTTCTCCATGCTGCATCTCTGGGAAGAAGGGCTCTTTTCCAGTGCTCTCTCATCCTATATTGTTGCATTCAGCTCAGAAAAAGTGAGTCAGTTAGGAACTTTAGGTCACAGGCAGCTTGCTCACCAGATGAGGAAATTCCATTTGCATGGAATGTCAGTTCCCACTACTGCATACAGAGTGTGAATGCAACTACAGTTATGTACTGCATAACATTATTTCGTCCAATAACAGACCACATAAACAACAATGGTCCCATTTGATTTTACTATTATGTTTTTACTGTAACTTTTCTATTTAGATACACAAATCCTTACAGTTGTATTACAACTGATTGCAGTATTCAGTACAGTCACATGCTATACAGGTTTGAAGCCTAGGGATGGTAGGCTATATTGTATAGCCTGCGTGTGTACTAGGCTCCATTGTCAAGTGACACATGACTGTATTTAGAAGGATCTTGGCAGACTTAAGTCTATTTTTAAATTGATTCAATTGTTTGCTAATAAATAATGTTATCTAATTCTCTGTTCTAGTGGCCATTGCATATACATATAAAAACTGCAATATGACAAAGCCAAGAAATTGAGCTTTATTGAAATTTAATTACTCTTTTGTTTGTTGCAACGAAGATACAGAAAAGTAGGGAGGCGTGGGTTTTAAGGCCCAGAAATCCACAGAAAATACCTGGGGGCTAACCGCAACTAAGAAGCCCATTACTGTGGGGATTAAATATGGGCTTCAGAGACAGAAGGTGTGGATGAGGATCACGGCTCCACTCCTTTAGCTCTGGGTCTTTCCTGAGCCTCAATTTCCTCATCTGTGACATGGAAATACTAATGGCATGTGTCCCAATGAATGTTTTGTAAGGACACAATATATAAAGACCTATACTGTTTGGTACATAGTAAACATCAACTACTAGAATTAAATGAGTGGCAATATATATATCTAAGAATAAAATTAAACTTAACCTTTTAAATGAAGTTATTCATACTTAGTGACCAGAATTAAGAAATAGCTTTCCCCTTTATACAATGAGTCCTATAAGGTATGAGATATAAAACTGTCAGAAAGAAATTTCTGTGGAACCTAAAACTTTCAACTCATATCAGATATAAAGGCACATATAAATATTTCAATTATTTTAACAAAAACTTTAATTCTTTTCCATTTACTACATCTAGATAAGAGAATAGATATTCCAAAGAATCATGTGAACTTACAAAGTGAGGCCTTGCAAGAAAAAACAGTGAATTAGCTGTCCCAAAAGCCTCCTCTTAATATCTTGCTTAGCATAGGCCTTTAAATCTGGTATCACTTTTATCAAGCTTAAGTCTTTTTTTTTTTTTTTTTGAGACAGAGTCTCGCTCTGTCACCAGGCTGGAGTGCAGTGGCACAATCTTGGCTCACTGCAACCTCCACATCCCAGCTTTAAGCAATACTCCTGCCTCAGCCTCCCAAGTAGCTGGAATCACAGGGGTGTGCCACCACGCCCAGTTAATTTTTCTATTTTTAGTACAGATGGGGTTTCACCATGTTGGCCAGGATGGTCTTGATCTCTTGACGTCGTGTTTCGCCCACCCTGGCCTTTCAAAGTGCTGGTATTACAGGCGTGAGTTACTGCGCTCGGCCAATCAAGCTTAAGTCTTAAAACACATAGTTCTTTCTTCATATTATTCCCTCAGCAGAAAGAATACCCATGCTTTAAAATGGAGAACAACGTATTCAAATATACATAATGAGCATGCTGTGCCCATTATGTTTAACCATCTATGATGATGGTATGGTGATGTTAAAGATGGTGGTGATGCAGTTTACAATAGTAAAGACCTGGAACCAACCCAAATGCCCATCGATGATAGACTGGACAGCGAAAATGTGGCACATATACACCATGGAATATTATGCAGCCATCAAAAACGATGAGTTCGCATCCTTTGTAGGGACATGGATGAACCTGGAAGCCATCATTCTCAGCAAACTGACACAGGAACAGAAAACCAAACACCGCATATTCTCACTC
>PVKV010012628.1:0-64667 GCA_004027835.1 Alouatta palliata | reverse complement strand
TCAAATGGAATTTCTATTTCTAGGTCCTTGAGGAATCGCCACACTGTCTTCCACAATGGTTGAACTAATTTACACTCCCACCAACAGTGTAAAAGCGTTCCTATTTCTCCACATCCTCTCCAGCATCTGTTGTCTCCAGATTTTTTAATGATCGCCATTCTAACTGGCGTGAGGTGGTATCTCAATGTAGTTTTGATTTCTTTATTGAATCACTAGTCATTCAGGATCATATTAATTTTCATGTATTTGCAGAGTCCAAAATTCCTCTTGTTATTCACTTTTTTTTTTGTTCAATTGTAGTCAGATAAGGTGTGTGATATTATTTCAATTTTTTCGAATGTTTAAGACTTGTTTTGTGATCTAATATATGGTCTATACTTGAGGATAATCCGTGTGCTAAGAAAAATTATGTGTATTTTGCAGCTGTTGGATGAATTTTCTGTAAATATCTATTAGATTTATTTGGTCTGTAGTGCAGATTAAATCTGATGTCTCTTTAATGGTATTCTATCTGGTTCTGTGTAATGCTAAAAGTGGGATATTAAAGTCTCCAGCTACTACTGTATCGGGGACTATCGCTCTAATACCTGTTTTTTATATGTGGATGCTCCAGTGTTGAGTGCATATATATTTATAATTGTTATATCTTCTTGGTAAACTGATCCCTTAATCTTTATATAATGAACTTGTCTCCTCTTATAGTTTTGGTCTTGAAATCTATTTTGTCTGACATAAGGATACCTACTTCTACTATTTTTTAGTTTCTGTTGTCATGGATTATTTTCTTAAATGCCTCTATTTTCAGTTTATGTGTATCTTTATAGAAGAAGTGTGTCTCTCGTGAGCTGCAGATCAATGAGTCTTTTTAAAAATTCATTCAGCCACTCTGTCTTTTGATTGAGGAGTTAGTCCATTTATAGTCAATGCTATTATTGTTAAGTAAGGATTTACTCTTGCCATTTTGTTATTTGTTTTCTGGGTTGTTTTCTGGTCTTTCCTTACTTCCTGCCTTCATTTACTGAAGGTGCTTACCTCTCATTATAACATTTAGTTTCTCAGTTGTGATATTTTGGATTTTGGTTTGAGGTTACCATGAGGTTTGCAAATACTATCTTACTACCCATTATTTTAACCTAATAACAATTTAACTCTATTTGCATAAACAAACAAGAAAAAATAATAATAAAACTCTAAGCCTTAACTTCATCCTCCAGTGGCTTTAAATTTGTTCTATGTATTTCTTCTTGTATTGCCTGTGTCTTGAAAAGTTGTGATTGTTATTATTTTTTATTGTTTCATTATTTAGTCTTTCTACTTAGAATAAGAGTAGTTTACACAGCACAGTTACAGAGTTATAATATTTTTTATCTGTGTACTTACAATTACCGGTGAATTTTATACCTTCTAGCTGTGACTTACTGCTCATTAATATCACATTCTTTCTCAATATAGTACTCCCTTTTACAGTTCTTGTATGACAGTTCTGGTGTTGATTAAATCTCCCAGCTTTTGTTTTTCTGGAAAAGTCTTTATTTTTCCTTCATGTTTGAAGGATAATTTTTGTTGGATATACCACTGTATGGTAAAATATATTTTTCCTTCAGCACTTTTTAAATAGGCCATGCCACTCACTTATGGCCTATAAGGGTTCCACTGAAAAGTCTGCTGGCAGATGTAGTGAAGCTTTATGGTACGATATTTGTTCCTTTTCTCTTGCTGCTTTTAGGATCCTTTCTCTATCCTCGACCTTTGGAAGATTCATTACTAAATGCCTTGAGGTAGTCTTTTTTAGGTTAGATCTGCTTGGTGTTGTATTATCTTCTTGTACTTGAATGTTGATTTCTTTAGATTTGGGAAGTTCTCTGTTATTATCCCTTTGAATAAACTTTTTGCCCGTATCTCTCTATCTCTTTAATTTCAGTAACTCTTAGATATGGCTTTTGAGGCTGCCTTTCAGATCCTGTAGGTGTGCTTTATTGATTTTTATTCTTTTTATTTTGTCTCTGTTTACTGTATATTTTGAAGTATCTTGTATTCAAGCTAATTCTTTCTTCTGCTTCATCAATTCTGGTAGCAAATGACTCTGATGCATTCTTTAGTATGCCAATTGCAGTTTTCAGCTCCAGAATTTCGGCTTATTCTTTGTAACTATTTCAATCGCTTTGTTACATCTGTCTGAAAAAATTCTTCATTCCTTATCTGTGTTATCTTGAATGTCTTGGAGTTTCCTCAACACAGCTATTCTGAATTCTCTTTTCAAAAGGTCACATATCCCTGTTTCTCTAGAACTGATCTTTGGTATCTTATGTAGTTCATTTGGTAATCTTATGTTTTCCTGGATGTTGTTGATGCTAGTAGATTTTCTTCAGTGCCTACACTGAAGAGTTAGTATTTATTATCGTCTTCTCTGTCTGTGCTTGTTTGCACCCATCCTTGGAGAGGCTTTCCCTATGTTTGAAAGGACTTACTTGTTATTATCTATACTATAACTTCTTGGAGGGCACGTTCATCTCAGTAATGCTGTGGTTCTCACTGACTTGTAGAGGTACCATCTTGATGGTCTTGGATATGATCCAGGAGAATTTTCTGGATTACCAGGCAGAAAATTCAGTTTTCTTTTTGTACTTTTGATTGTTCTTATTACATGTATCTTACACTCTAAGGATGATTTCCTATAGTTTTAAATATTAATAATACATTTAGTAATTTACCACATATTTTAATATTTTAGGTTAATATCAATCTTATTAAGATGTAGTGTATTGCATTAAAAAATATGGGTAGCTTTTAGCCATCTCTACACAATCACCTTGATTGTTTTGGAAGTCAGTGTCTTCTTACTAATATCTTCTGATTTCTGTGATAGAGATGATGAAAGCACATAAGAAATGTGGGCTTTAACTTTCCCTTTTTCTTATCCCCGTTTTCTAGTAACATTAAACCTTATCCCTCTCCAAATCCTGTTTTACTTCTATTTTCTAAACACAATTGAAATAACCCTATTCTGAGATCATATCTTACCACAAATCTTCATTCGTTTCATGTTTTATTATTTCTGCTGTTTGTTTTTGTTGTTGTTAGTTGGTGAGATGGCTAATTTCTTTGTTTTTACTCTAATCCTAAAATGTTTCATGCTATGTTTTCCTTGTTCTCAGTTTTCACAAAAAAAATTCATTTTTTAAGTTATAGATAACCAATATATCTTTTATTTCATTATATTTTAAGCAAAAATATTAATGTCCTAACATATTTATTCTGTTTCATAAATATGCAGGTATTTATTGTTGACACATAGCAAAACATAGAAATAAACACACAACCAAGTATTTTTGAGTAAAGAACCTCCCAAAACATTTTCACATTCTTCTTTTTTTTTCTCAGACTCTTCCACTTTCTTGTAGAAGTTGGGTTGCTTAAAGCAATGTACTAATCTTTATATACTGAAAGTATACTCAAGTCCATATTATTTCTCCTTTCTTATTCCCAATGTGTTTTTCCTCATGTTTATTCTCTCTTAATGGAGCTTATATCTCCTCTCTGCAGTCATACTTCTATTACTTAATTAATATACTTATCTCCACAATCCCTGTCTCCCCCTCCCTCCCTTACCCCATAACCTCCCCTAACTAAACCATTTCACTCTCTTTAACATTGCTTTTACAAGCAAACTATATGTCTAACCTAAATTCCTCTGGCTATAGGTTTGGCCATTCTGGTGTTTTACCATCACTTTGGCAAAAAAAAAAAAAAGTACATTATTCTTCATAAATTATCTATTTATACAATGCTTACATGTTGCCCATTTTATGTATTCTGTTGTATTTCCTTTAATTAATCCTTACAGCATCTGTTTCCTCCCCTGAACTTTGCCAAAATTGATAGTAACCAACTTGACCAACATAATCAGGGTGCTTTTATAATCTTTGACAATAGTCCTTTAAAATTTCCAAGTTATAATATTAAAATAAATGTTTAGAGTCATATGTTAATGTGATAATTAAATCAATAACTTGGTCTAAAATGAAGTCTTCTCCAGATATTCCAAAGGTAAGCTGAAATGGAAACTAACAGAATGACCTAAATAAATATGTTACTGCAAACTATCAGCTGCTCCTTCTGGAAGATCTGTTTGTAGGGGTCCTAATGAAATGCTATCGTGATCTTATATAATATTTTTATTAAAAATCCTGAAAATAATAGCACCATTTCATTAAATTTTGAAGTGAATGAAAATTGAGAAAATGTGCAAAAACTGCTGAAGACAGAAATAATATAAAGAAACTAATAGGGGTTAACAAACTTGCAGGAAATGATTGCAAATAAAAAAATAAGTGCTAGCTCATTTACAATAAAGTTACATGACATTTAAAGAGTTAATATTTTTGTTAAACTTTAAGAGGGCAAAATTCTGTGGTAAGTACTAGAATAAAGGAGACAAAATACATGTTCTGTATTGAAGGACATCACAATCTAGTGACCAGCAAGCTATAAGGTCCTTAAAATAAAAATTCCAATGGAATATTGTACGATGTCTAGAAACGTCTCAGAGCTCACTATCCCACTTCAGATTTATTATATGATGATATGATATGATATATAAACCAAGACATATATTTTTCACTGAAGACTGACCACAATAATTGTGCCATTTCAGCATTAAGTCACACTTGCTCTGTTATGATCATGAGTTGGAATACATATCATAAGGGATAAATATTAATAGATACTCCCTGACTCAATGACTTACAATTTTAATATCTCAAGAAAGTATAAGTGCTACAAATCTGTCAATAAACAACCAGTGCATCTGTTATCCACGTTGCATAGGTGGATAAAATATCTTTGGATGATTTCCCTGGCATAGTTCCCTGGCATATTTTTGATGAAAAATGAAAGAGATTTTTTTTGGATCTCAAAGAAAATTCAAGTCATATTATCATTTCAGAATTGGTAAGCAAATGTTAAAAGTTGGTTTAGATAACTCAATGTTTTAAATGTGTTACTTCCAGCTCCTGCCCACAATGTGAAGTGGGAGGCTTTCATGTATGTTTTCTTCAAAAAATATTTAAATTAATTTTAAACTGTATTTAAGCAATTTAAACTATAATTAACCATCACATCATTAAAAGCTTTTGTTTTCAAATTTCTACAGCCAGGAGACCACCAATATTTATCTTTATCGCTAAGGAAACTTGTTTTATTTTCAAATATATAACCCTCTGGTATTTTTACACCAGAGCTTTTCCGTAGGTAGCTGCTAGCCACATTGACTTTTGCAACTGAAAATAAAGTTAAATATAATTAAAAATGTACTTCTTCAGTTGCACTGGCCTCATTTCAAGTGCTATAGGCACATATATGTATGGCTACTATACTGGAAAGCACAGATACAGAATATTACCATCATCATCGGAAAAAGTTCTGTTGGATAACAGTGCTCTATAATAAGAGTAAACTTCTTAAAAATATGTCCATTGACAAAATGGCATCCACCATTTCCTTTTCTTAGGTTTAGGCCTTGATAAATCTCATCTTGAAACTTGTAGAGATAAAAACAAAACTACTTATTTATGTAATTTGAGACTTTCTTGCTTATGTATAACTAGAAAAAATGCAAAACTAAATTTGATGAGGAGGCCAATACCATGCTAAAATATTATCTAAAGAGGTCTACTTAAAATATCTATCTTTAGGAGAACAGCCTTCTTACTGTCATTTTAGATAATAAAACCTGTTCCTCCCACAATCTTCCGCATTCTCAGCGGAAGACTGTGGGAAAAACTGGTGTATTTCTAACCTACTAGTTGCTCAAGCCAGAATATTAGATGTTGCCTTAACTATTCTCTTTCCTCATAATCTCCTGTTGATTTTACTTTCAAAATTCAAAATTAAAAAATCCAACCAGTTATTGATACTATTATCAATGCTACCATATTAGCTGAAGGTATCTTATCCATCTTATCCCTTTCAGATAAAATTGTTACTCCTTTTTTTTTTTTTTTTTATAGTACTTTAACTTCTGGGGTATATGTGCAGATCATGCAGGATTGTTGCCTAGGTACATACATTGGCAAGGTGGTTTGTTGCCTCCATCCCCCCATCACCTCTACTTGACATTTCTCCCCACATTATCCCTCCTCACCCTCCCTACCCACCACTGTCCCTACCCTAGCTCCCAACAACAGACCCCAGTGTGTGATGCTCCCCTCCCTGTGTCCACGTGTTCTCATTGTTCAACACCCACCTATGAATAAGAACATGCGGTGTTTGGTTTTCTGTTCTTGTGTCAGTTTGCTGAGAATGATGGTTTCCAGATTCATACATGTCCCTATAAAGGACACAAACTCATCGTTTTTTATGGCTATGTAGTGTTCCATGGTGTATGTGTGCCACATTTTCCCTGTCCAGTCTATCATCGATGGGCATTTGGGTTGGCTCCAAGTCTTTGCTATTGTAAACAGTGCTGCAGTGAACACTCAAGTGCATGTGTCTTTATAATAGAACGATTTATAATCCTTTGGATATATACTCAGTAGTGGGATTGCTGGGTCAAATGGAATTTCTGTTTCTAGATTCTTGAGGATCGCCACACTGCCTTCCACAATGGTGGCACTAATTTGCACTCCCACCAACAGTGTAAAAGTGTTCCTGTTTCTCCACATCCCCTCCAGCATCTGTTGTCTCCAGATTTTTTAATGATCACCATTCTAACTGGCATGAGATGATACCTCAATGTGGTTTGATTTGCATTTCTCTAATGACCAGTGATGATGAGCATTTTTTCATGTTTGTTGGCCTCATATGTGTCTTCTTTTAAAAAGTGTCTGCTCATATCCTTCGCCCACTTTTGGATGGGTTTGTTTGGTTTTTTCCTGTAAATCTGTTTTAGTGCTTTGTAGATTCTGAATATTAGGCCTTTGTCAGATGGGTAGATTGCAAAAGTTTTTTCCCATTCTGTTGGTTGCCGGTTCACTCTGATGATTGTTTCTTTTGCTGTACAGAAGCTCTGGAGTTTAATTAGGTCCCATTTGTCTATTTTGTCTCTTGTTGCCAATGCTTTTGGTTTTTCAGTCATGAAGTCCTTGCCTATGCCTGTCTTAAATGGTTTTGCCTAGGTTTGCTTCTAGGGTTTTTATGGTGTTAGGCCTTATGTTTAAATCTTTAATCCATGTTACTCCTTTTCTAATCTTGCCTTTTCACAATCTGTTTTTCCCTTCACTGATCTTTTTAAAACTACTCTGATCATACCACTCTTCTACACAAAAATTTTCAACGTCTTCTGGTCTCAAAACAAAATCTCGCATTCTTACTATGGTACATAAACCTCTATATTATCTGTAACCCCAACCTCTGTGACTTCATCAAACATATTTTTTCCTTATTCATTCACCAGTCTCCAGTCACAGAGGTTTCCTTTCTGATCCTTCAATTCACTCTACATATTGTTGCCTTAAGGCTTTTGCAATTGTCCCCACTCGCAGGAATGATCTTCCTTCAGAAATTTCTGTGACTGATCATAGATACTTTTAGCTCAGTGCTGAAATGTAGCCTTATCAGAAATGGCTTTCCTCAATATTCTATACAGAGTAACAAACCATATCCTTATTTCTGTTCACCTGATTCATGCTTTTTTTGTATCACTTGTCATATTACAAACACACTTCTTCATTTTTCAAGTATCTTGTCATCTCACAATAGAGTCATTTGAATGAGGGTATAGAAACAGTTATAAACCGTATTTTTGTTCATTGTTATTTCCCTAGTGACTATAATCTCATTTGTTAGGTTTCCAAAATATTCGACAAATAGTTCAACATTAAAATATGTGACAGTTGCAAGGAGTGGTTAACTGATAGCCTCCAGATGCAACACCTTTGGAATTCACTGCAATGTTTACATTAATGGCAAGTTCCTTGTCAATGAGTAGGAGCAGCAATGACTGTTCCTAGTGAGTGATTGAGCACAGCAAGGTTAATGAAGCATGCCTAATACATGACCTCATTAATGGACAACATGAAACTATGAAATATAGTCTAGGGCTTTTCTTACGTATCTTCATCCCCCTTTCCCTTCATTGGTGTCAGACATGCTGAATGATCTATGTCTCTCCCTTTCTATCCTGCTTCCTTGCAGATTATTCTTTCACAGGCATTTACCTCAATACATTTCTTGTACTTCTATATCTTTCTAGGTAACTGCTTCTGGGAGAACCTGAACAGAGAGAGATTACCATTTTGAGTTTATTTACTTTTTAGGTATTAATATTATGCATAACAATTTGTTTTGAAAAAGAACTTTGTAGTTATATAAAAGAGAAAATTTAAATTATACATTTTGTGTATGTGTGTGTTCTCTCTTCATTAAGGAATCAGGCTTCTCTTAGCATAGTGGTTGCTCGGATTAATGGCTGAAAACAGATCCAGTTACTAAGTTCAAGTAAGCACTGAGAGTCAAAACAAGAAAAGCTGAATTAGTCATCAGCCTATGTGGCTAAAAACAAGCAAATAGCAGAAATAAAACTAAGAATTTTAAATTGAATGAAATTAAGAAATAGAAATGGAGACACAAGGCAAGACTGGGATAAAGAGAGATGGCTTGATCACTTTTTACAAAATAAATCATGAGACCTAATGCTTTTTGTTTTGAGTTTTAGAGGATGCTATGGGTTAGTACTTACTGTATAAAAGTGGATGATAAAATTTTAAATACATTTTTTAATTACATAGTATTTATTTTAATAATCTAGGTCTTTATTGTTTCAGTCTGTTTTGGTATGCAAGAGATTAAGAGCAATGTTCACAAAATGAAATACTGTTATTCTCAACAATTGTTCAGAAATTTTCTAAAGAGACACAGAAACTTGGAAGACGTGGTTCCAAGCAGCAATATCGATGGTACTGAATAAACTACTTAACTGCAGAGAACTGCATTCATAAAATTTTCAGTTCCTTTTTTGGACATTTTCCTTATTTAAGATTTTATTCTGAATACTCTAATTCTGTTCATTGAATTATAGTACTCATGCAGGTAACAGCTGATTAACAGATTAGTTTGAGATCTACAATGCACTAGTAACACGGGCAATGCCATCTTAGAATGAAAGGAGTATCCAGGTTAGAATGCCAAGATAATCACCCTATAAAACATTTTTGAAGAATTTACTTTTTCAGGGTGAATAAGCCGTAAAAGGTTTTTGAGCCTAATAACGACTTTTAAGCTGATTAATTTGAAACAATTTTGGTTGCATAATTTGAGTACTGATGATCTAGGGATGTTGAACAAAACAGATAGGACCTTGCCCTTGTTGATATTTGGTATGCATTTCAGAATGGTCCTAGGAAGGGTGGTGGGGATGGAGCAATATAGAGGGGTTGCTTAATGGGCACAAAAATATAGATAGCAATAATAAGATCTAATGTTTAGTAGTACGATGGGGTGACTATAGTTAGCAATTTACTGTATATTTTAAATACTGGAAGAGTAGATTTAGAATGTTCCCAACACAAAGAAATGATAAATGTTTGAGGTGATGGGTTCCAAAAGTACCCTGATTTGATTATTATACATTTTATACTTGTATCAAAATATCACATACCTTATATAAATATGAATATCTATTATATATTTATAGCATGTTAAAATAAAAAGTTTCTTCATTTATTCATGATTTTGGTAATGAACCAATTGAATTGGGAGTATAATTCAAGATTTTCTGTCTTTTCTCAAGTGCATTTATTTGTAGAAGAAAACAGTCTATATAAACACCAATTAGAAATATTGTAGATGATAAAAAACACTTTGCATTAATTTGGAGTGTTAAAACAAGGAGGTGTCCTACAAGCAAAACATTATCAGTGAGAGATGTTTTGCAGAATAAGCCTATATTTACTTCAGAAAAGTGGAGCAAAGAGGTTAGTGTTAAACATGCTAGAGGCATCCTGTGGTTCAGACTTTCACATTTCCTTCATGTGACTGAAATCGAGTGGAATCTAAAACTGTCAATGGGCCAAAAAATAGTTTACTAGAAGGTAAGAATCACAAAGGATAAAATTCAATAAAAAAGAGATTTGACATTAACACTGTTTATATATAATCACTTCAGTTCACAGTCTTAAGTGACTGATAGGGCAGCAAAACATCCAAAGTATTTAAATATCTGATCAGAAAGATTGGAAAGATGTATATTTCCTATAATGCAATGTACTGGATAAGGGTAACATGGAGAATAGAATCAGTTATTTGCTCAGTTATACGTTAAAGATCTTGCTATGAACAATGGAGTATTAATGATGCCCAAAAGGAATTCTTGGTGCAAATTACAGACATCAATGCACATGTAATATAGAAAGTTGAGGTGAACAGAACAAACAGAAAATGTGGCAGTGACAAGGCGTTATCTAGCTTCATATGATGGAGTTATCAGTTGAGCATTTGTAAAAACCCAAGAAGGCAAAAGAAAGTCACATTATAAATTGTATCATTAAATGTCATGATCCGTTCATGTGGTTGTTAGGAGACCTGTGTTCCACAGGAAATGAGCACTAATTAAAGACTTGATTCATTTTGGAAAGCTTTTGTGTAGTAAGAATATTAAAACGTTTTAGATAAATTTAACTTCCCTTTTCTTAAGATATACTCTCAGGTAACATGATTACTTTTTTAGGAATGGCTGAATGTCAAGTCATGAAGAAATTTGATGAGACATGTACATCCAGGCTTAGTAGTGTGGTTATAAATTTGGAGCCTTCTAATGAGCGTCCCTATTAAGCCTTTACTGGTCTCTTATTTGGCAATGTAAGCTTTTTAAATATTAGTTACACATATCTCTCAGGGCTGCAAAATATTAAGAAAACTTTCTACAAGTATTTCCCTTTAAGAGATGGAAATGTTTAATGTTTTCAGCATGAATACAGCATGAAACCTTATTCAGGTAGTCAACAAAATATTGGGAAAAATATTAATTGTATCTGATATGTATTTGTTTTGTTTTTCAAAACTGCATTTAGAAATATATTACATTATATCAGTGAAATGATGCAATGAAGAACACATTTTTGTGGGAAGCACATTTGTTTTTCTCTTCTATTAACTGTCTTTAGTTGGGTGCAATTTAACAAACCCCATTTTGCCTAGAAGAGGGAGAGAATACAGCTAGTTACACATATACAATCATTGGCTTTGTTTGGGCAGAATTTTTTTCTGATCCTTTTATTCATTTTATTTTATTTTTATTTTTATTTTTGAGATGGAGTCTAGCTCTGTCTCCCAGGCTGGAGTGCAGTGGCACCATCTCAGCTCACTGCAACCTCTGCCTCCCGGGTTCAAGCAATTCTTCTGTCTCAGCCTCCCGAGTAGCTGGGATTACAGGTGCCTGCCACCACGCTCAGCTAATTTTTGTATTTTCAGTAGAGATGAGTTTCACTGTGTTGTCCAGGCTGGTCTTCAACTCCTGACCTTGTGATCTACCCACTTCGGCCTCCCAACGTGCTGGGATTACAAGCATGAGCCACCGCGCCCAGTCCTTTTATTCATTTTAGAAATCACTGCCTGGTCTTCACTTACAAACACTCTATCAGAAATCTGAATCCTCAGTATACAAATGTTTTATTTAAAAATCTTGAGAATGTTAAAATTCTAGACTAGTTCAGGAATGGTTTAGGTATTGAGTCATCTTAGATCCTACTTCTGCTCAAAATTTAGAAAATAAGTTTTATTTAAAAAGATTCTATCTAGACTTTCTTTTTCCAGAAAACAGGAGCATTTATTTATATTTTGTTTTGGATTATTTTTGTAAGTTTTCACCCTCTCCCAACTCTATCGAGGTAAGAGTGATGAAAATCAAAGTGTGCAATGCTAGGTTGTGATGTACATACACATTGTGAAAGGTGATCACACTTAAGCTAATTAACATATTCATTACTACACAATTACATTATATTTGTGTGTGTGTGGTGAGACTACCTTAGATCTAACGTCTTAACAAATTTTAAGTATGCAATTCACTACTATTAGCTGTACTCACCATGTTGTATTTAGGTTTACAGAACTTATTCATCGTATAACTGATAGTTTACTCTTTATTAAGCATATACCCCTTTTCCCCACCCCTCTTATTCTGGCAACCACCATTATACCCTCTGCTTATATGAGCTGGAATGATTTTAGATTTCACATATAAGGGAGATAATGCAATATTAACATTTCTGTGTTTGGCTTATTTTAGTTAGTATAACATCCTCCAGGTTCAACTATGTGCTATTAAATAGCAGGATTTCCTTCTTATTTAAGTACTGAATAGTATATCATTATATAAATATGTACCACATTTTCTTAGTCTATTCTCTTGTCAACAGACACTTAGATTATTTCCTTCATTGGTGATTTTGAATAATTCTTTAATGAGTATGGGAGTTGTGTTAGGCAGTTTATACATCACTATAAAGAAATACCTGAGACTGGGTAATTTACAAAGAGAAGTGATTTAATTGGCTCACAGTTCTTCAGACTGCAGAAGCATGGCATCAGCATCTGCTAGGCTTCTGGTAAGAACTTTAGAAAGTTTTCAATCATGGCAGAAGGTGAAGAGGGAAGCTGGCATATCACATGGTGAGAGGGAACAAGGGCAGGGGAAGGTGCCACACACATTTAGACAACCAGATCTTGTTCATATGAACTGACTGAGCAAGAACTACTATCACCAAGAGAATGGTGCTAAACCATTAACGAAGGTTTCACCTCCGTTATGCAATCACCTCCCACCAGGCCCCACCTCCAAAACTGGGAATTGCGTTTCAAAATGAGATTTGGAGGGGACAAATATCCAAACCATATCAGGAGTGCAGATATATCTTGAAGATACTGATTTCAGTTCTTTTGGATATACATCTGAAAGTGAAATTGTTGGATCATATGGTAATTCTAGTTTTAATTTTTTAGAAACCTCCATACTGTTTTCCTTAGTAATTGTACCATTTTACATTTTCAGCAACAGTGCTCAAAGGTTCCCCTTGCTTCATGTCCTCCCCATCACTGATTGTGATTTTGATTTGCATTTACCTGACAACTAGTGATATTGAACATATTTATTTATGTATCTGTTGGCCATTTTCTTTTTTTAAAAGACCATTCATGTGTTTTGTTCATTTTAAAATCAGTTCATTTAAATTTATTTATTTTTAGTATGAGTTGGATGAATTCCTTTTATATTTTGGATATGTAACCCTTGTTTGATATATTGTTTGCAAATAGTTTCTCTGATTTTGTAGGTTGCCATTTGATTTTGGTGATTGCTTTCCTTACTGTGCAGAAACATTTAGTTTAACATAATCCCATTTGTCTATTTTCACTTTTATTGCCTGTGCTTTTGGGATCATATCCAGAAAATCATTGACAAGACCAATGTCATGGAGCTTTTCCGCTGTGTTTTCCTCTGGTAGTTTTCCATTTAAGTCTTTCAACCATTTGTAGTTGATTTTGTCTATGGTATAAGAGTCCAATTTTGTATTTTATCATGTGGATTTCCAGTTTTCTTAACCCCATTTATTGAAAAGAATATTACTTTCCTATTGCCTGTTGTTGGTACCTTTGTCAAAAATTAGTTTTTTGAATATGTATGGGTGTATTTCTGTGTTTTATACTCTGTACCATTGGTCTATGTGTCTTTTCTTATGGCAGTACCATTCAGTTTTGAGTACTATGGCTTTGTAATATAGTTTGAAATCAGGAAGTATAATGCTTTCAGCTTGTTTTGGGTCTTTTGCAGTTACATATAAATTTTAGAATTGCTTTCTCTATTTCTGTAAAATATATCATTGACGTTTTGATAGTGAGTGTATTGAGTATATAGAGCACTTTGGGTAGTATAGACATTTTGACAATATTGATTCTTTCAACTCATGAACATAGGTTACCTTCTCATATATTTGTGTTTTCAACGGCTTTCATCAATACTTATTGGTTTTCAATGTACACATCATTCACATCCTTTGTTACATGTATTCCTATTTCATTCTTTTTGATGTATTTGTAAATGAGATGTTTAAAAATTTATTTTATGGAAGTTCATTGTTAGTGTATAGAAACATAACTGAATTTTGTATGTTGATTTTTTTTATCCTGCAAGTTTTCTGAATTTATTAGTTTTAACCACTTTGTGAAATACTTTCTCTATGTAAGACCATGACATCTGCAAAGAGAGGAAGTTTTACTTCTACCTTTCGGATTTAGATTCCTTTTGTTTGTTTTGCCTAGTTGCTCTGGCAAGTACTCCAATTAGTAGGTTGCAAATAAGTAGAGAGAGAGTAAGCAGCTTTGTCTTGTTCCTAATCTTAGAGGAAAAGCTTTCAGCTTTTCACCATTAAGTGAGCTTCTCATATGTGGCCTCGATTGTATTGAGGCACAGTCCTTCTATATCTGATTTGTTGAGAATTTTTATCATGAAATGTGGAAGTGACTTTGGAACTGGGTAACAGGCAGAAATTGAAACAGTTTTGAGGACACAGAAGATAGGAAGATGTGGGAAACTTTGGCACTTTTTAAACACTTGTTGAATGGTTTTGGCCAACATGCTGATAATAATGTGAACAATGAAGTCCAGGGTAAGGTGGTCTCAGATGGAAATGAGGAACTTATTGGGAATTGGAGAAAAGGTTACTCTTGCCATGCTTTAGCAAAGAGACTGGTGGCATATGGCCCCTGTCCTAGAGATCTGTGGAACTTAATTTGAGATAGATGATCTGAAATTGAAACCTATGTTTAAAAGAGAAGTAGATCAGAAAAGTTTGGAAAATTTACAGCCTGACTATGAGATAGAATAGAAAAACTCAATTTCTGGAGAGAAATTCAAGCCAGCTGCAGAAATTTGTGTAAGTAATGAGGAGCAGAATGCTAACCCCCAAGAAAATGGGGAAAATGTCTCTAGGGCATGTCAGAGACTTTCAAAGCAGCCCCTCTCATCATAGACCCAGAGATCTAGAAAGGAAAAATTGTTCCCTAGGTGGGACTAAGGCCCTGCTGCTGCTCTGTGCAGCTTTGGGACTCAGCATTCTGCATCCCAGCCATAGCTAAAAGGGGCCAACTTACAGCTTGGGCCATTGCTTCAGGAGGTGAAAGCCCCCAAGTATTGGCTGTTAATTTATATTCCCAACAACAGTGGAAATTCTTATTCTTACAAAGTTTTGTTATATATAAATAAACTTATCTTTGTGTTGAAACTGGATTTTGTGCATCTTCTTGTTACACTTTAACTTATAGCTATATTGATTTTATTATTTTGCAGAAAATCATATGGAATAATTAGATCTTAGATGTAATTCACTTGTAAACACTTTAGCCAAATATGGTTTTTTACAAATACTATTTTAGTCAGATACATAATTTGTTTTAATTTTTCTGTTTTTAAAATTATTTTTATTACACTTTTAGTTCTGGGGTACATGTGCAGTACTTGTAGGTTACATAGGTATACACATGCCATGGCGGTTTGCTGTATCCATCACCCCATCATCTACATTAGGTATGTCTCCTCGTGCTGTCCCTCCCCGAGACCACCCACCCCCTGAGAGGCCCCAGTGTGTGATGTTCCCCTCCCTGTGTCCATGTGTTCTCATTGTTCAACTCCCACTTATGAGTGAGAACATGCAGTGTTTGGTTTTCTGTTTTTGTGTCAGTTTGCTGAGAACGGTGATTTCCAGACTCATTCATGTCCCTGCAAAGGACATGAACTCATCCTTTTTTATGACTGCATAGTATTCCATGGTATATATGTGCCACATTTTCTTTGTCCAGTCTATCATTGATGGGCACTTGGGTTGGTTCCAGGTCTTTGCTCTTGTGAAGAGTGGTAATAAACATATGTGTACATGTGTTTTTATAATAGAATGATTTATAATCCTTTGGGTATATACCCAGTAATGGGATTGCTTGATCAAATGGTGTTTCTATTTCTAGATCCTTGAGGAATCGCCATACTGTCTTCCACAATGATTGAACTAATGTACACTCCCACCAACAGTGTAAAAGCATTCCTATTTCTCCACATCCTCTCCAGCATCTGTTGTCTCCTGATGTTTTAATGATTGCCATTCTAACTGGCATGAGATGGTATCTCAGTGTGGTTTTGATTTGCATTTCTTTAATGATCAGTGATGATGAGCTTTGCTTAATGTTTGTTGGCCACATACATGTCTTGTTTGAGAAGTGTCTGCTCATATCCTTCACCCACTTTTTGATGGTTTTTTTTCTTTTCTTTTAAATTTGTTTAAGTGCTTAGCAGATTCTGGATATTAGCCCTTTGTCAGATGGGTAGAGTGCAAATACTTTTTCCCATTCTGTTGGTTACTGGTTCACTCTAATGATAGTTTCTTTTGCTGTGCAGAAGCTCTTAAGTTTGCTTGGATCCCATTTGTCTATTTTGGCTTTTGTTGCCAATGCTTTTGGTGTTTTAGTCATGAAGTCCTTATCCATGTCTGTGTTCTGAACGGTATTGCCTAGGTTTTCTTCTAGTGTTTTTTATGGTGTTAAGTCTTATGTTTAAGTCTTTAATCCATCTGAAGTTAATTTTTGTATGAGGTGTAGGAAAAGGATCCAGTTTCAGCTTTCAGCATATGGCTAGCCAGTTTTTCAAACACCATTTATTCAATAGAAAATTCTTTCCCCATTGCTTGTTTTTCTCAGGTTTCTCAAAGATCAGATGATTGTAGATGTGTGGCATTATTTCTGAGGCCTCTATTCTGTTCTATTGGCCTGTATCTCTGCTTTGGTACCAGTACCATGATGTTTTGATTATTGTAGACTTTTAATATACTTTGATACCAGGTAGTGGTAGTGTGATGCCTCCATTTTTTTATTTTTTATTTTTTTTGGCTAGGATTGTCTGGGCTATGCAGGCTTTTTTGGTTGCCTATGAAGTTTAAGTTGTTTTTTCCCAATTCTGGGAAAAATATCAATGGTAGCTTGATGGGTATAGCACTGAATCTATAAATTACTTTAGGCAGTATGGCCATTTCCATGATATTGATTCTTCCTAACCATGAGCCTGGAATGTTTTTCCATCTGTTTATATCCTTTCTTATTTCCCTGAGCAGTGGTTTGTAGTTCTCCTTGAAAAGGTCCTTTACATCCCTTGTTAGTTGTATTTTCAGGTATTTTATTCTCTTTGTAGCAATTGTAAATTGGAGTTCACTCATGATTTGGCCATCTGTCTTTTATTGGTGTATAGGAAAGTTTGTGATTTTTGCACATTGATTTTGTATCTTGAGGCTCTGTTGAAGTTGCTTAACTGTACTAATTTTAAGATTTCTTATGGATGTAATACAAACATTATAAAGGCTCAGCATGAAGGAAGACACTATGGTCCAATTTACCCAGAAAATAAAATATTTTGTCCTTACAGCTCATCTAATTTATCATTTAAACCCTAGTTTCCACTTTTATCATAATATATTTTTTAGCTTTTTGAATTGTAAATATTTTAATATTTATAGAAAAGTTACAGAAAAATGGTGAAGTGTTTCTAAATTCCCTTCACTCAGCTAACCCAAATGTTAACATCTTCTGTAACTTTATTACAGCATCAGGAAATAGATATTAATTCAATACTATTAATTAATCTAGAGATTTAGTATTTTTAACTAGTCTTTCACTGTGTTCCTTTTGTAGTTCAGATTATAATTCAGAATCCTACAAGTATCAATTTGTCATCTTCTCTTAGATTCCTCTAAGATTCTCTTTTCTTAGATTCCTCTAAGATTCTCTTTTCTTAGATTCCTCTAAGATTCCCTTTTCTTAGATTCCTCTAAGAATCTAATTCTTAAATTCTTAGAGGAACATGTTTATATATAAGTAGACTGACAGTTCCTCAGTCTGCTTTGTCTTATAATCTTATAATGTCAAGGTATAAAAAAAGGCCAGTATTTTGTAAAATGAGAAAATTATGATTAAGCATTTTCGGCAAAAATACAGCAGAAGTAATGTCACAATGTCATGCTCTTTCCAGTATATCATTTCTGGAGCAATGTAATGTCAATATATACTATTACTGGTGGTGGTAATTTCAGTCTCTTAGTTAAGCTTTCATTGGCCAAAGTGTTTTTTTTTTCCCCCTGCATAAAGTTACAATTTTCCCCTTTGTCGTTAATGTTTTATGAAGACAAATATCATGTTTCTCATATTTTTACTCATTTATTTTAGTAACCATCATGATTCCTGCCTGTAACAAGTATTACTGTGGTGTTTAAATAGTTATGGTTTTCTGTGGCTGTGATACCTTTGAAATTTATTCTCTGGGTTTTTTTTTTTTGTATTTTTATTATATTTTTTTATTGCATATTAGGTTTTGGGGTACATGTGAAGAATATGCAAGATTGTTGCATAGGTACACACATGGCAGTGTGATTTGCTGCCTTCCTCCACATCACCTGTATCTGGCATTTCTCCCCATGCTATCCCTCCCCAACTCCCCACCCCCTACTGTCCCTCCCCTATTTCCACGCGACAGACCCTAGTGTGTGATGCTCCCCTCCCTGTGTCCATGTGTTCTCATTGTTCAATATCCGCCTATGAGTGAGAATATGTGGTGTTTGATTTTCTGTTCTTGTGTCAGTTTGCTGAGAATGACGGTTTCCAGGTTCATCCATGTCCCCACAAAGGACACGAACTCATCATTTTTTATGGCTGCATAATATTCCATGGTGTATATGTGTCACATTTTCCCTGTCCAGTCTATCATCCATGGGCATTTGGGTTGGTTCCAGGTCTTTGCTATTGTAAACAGCGCTGTAATGAACATTTGTGTGCATGTGTCCTTATAGTAGAACAATTTATAGTCCTTTGGATATATACCCAGTAATGGGATTGCTGGGTCAAATGGAATTTCTATTTCTAGGTCCTTGAGGAATTGCCACACTGTCTTCCACAATGGTTGAACTAATTTACACTCCCACCAACAGTGTAAGAGTGTTCCTATTTCTCCACATCGTCTCCGGCATCTGTTGTCTCCAGATTTTTTAATGATCGCCATTCTAACTGGCATAAGATGGTATCTCAATGTAGTTTGGATTTGCATTTTTCTAATGACCAGTGATGATGAGCATTTTTTCATATGTTTGTTGGCCTAATGTATGTCTTCTTTTGTAAAGTGTCTGTTCATATCCTTTGCCCACTTTTGAATGGGCTTGTTTGTTGTAAATCTGTTTTAGTTCTTTGTAGATTCTTGCTATCAGCCCTTCGTCAGATGGGTAGATTGCGAAAATTTTTTCCCATTCTGTTGGTTGCCGATTCACTCTAATGACTGTTTCTTTTGTGGTACTGAATCTGTGGAGTTTGATTAGGTCCCATTTGTCTATTTTGACTTTTGTTGCCAATGCTTTTGGTGTTTTGGTCATGAAGACCTTGCCTACGCCTATGTCCTGAATTGTTTTGCCTAGATTTTCTTCTAGGGTTTTTATGGTGTTAAGTCTTATGTTTAAGTCTTTAATCCATCTGGAGTTAATTTTAGTGTAAGGTGTCAGGAAGGGGTCCAGTTTCTGCTTTCTGCCCATGGCTAGCCAGTTTTCCTAACCCCATTTATTAAACAGGGAATCCTTTCCTCATTGCTTGTTTTTGTCAGGCTTGTCAAAGATCAGATGGTTGTAGATGTGTTGTGTTGCCTCGGAGGCCTCTGTTCTGTTCCATTGGTCTATATCTCTGTTTTGGTACCAGTACTATGCTGTTTTGATTACTGTAGCCTTGTAGTATAGTTTGAAATCCAGTAGTGTGATGCCTTCTGCTTTGTTCTTTTTGCTTAGAACTGTCTTGGCTGTGTGGGCTCTCTTTTGGTTCCATATGAAGTTTAAGGTGGTTTTTTTCCGGTTCTGTGAAGAGGCTCATAGGTAGCTTGATGGGGATAGCATTGAATCTGTAAATTATTTTGGGCGGTATGGCCATTTTCACAATATTAATTCTTCCTAACCATGAGCCTGGAATATTTCTCCATCTGTTTGTGTCCTCTCTCATTTCGTTGAGCAGTGGTTTGTAGTTCTCCTTGAGTAGGTACTTTACTTTCTTTGTTACTTGTATTCCTAGGTATTTTATTCTCTTAGTAGCAATTGTGAATGGCAGTTCATTCTTGATTTGGCTCTCTTTAAGTCTGTTATTAGTGTATAGGAACGCTTGTGATTTTCGCAAATTGATTTTGTATCTTGAGACTTTGCTGAAGTTGCTTATCAGTTTCAGGAGATTTTGGGCTGAGATCATGGGGTCTTCCAGATATACAATCATGTCATCTGCAAATAGAGACAATTTGACTTCCTCCTTTCCCATTTGAATACACTTTATTTCTTTTTCTTGCCTGATTGCTCTGGCTAGAACTTCCAATACTATATTAAATAGGAGTGGTGAGATAAGGCATCCTTGTCTAGTGCCAGATTTCGAAGGGAATGCTTCCAGTTTTTGCCCATTCAATATGATATTGGCTGTTGGTTTGTCATAAATAGCTTTTATTATTTTGAGGTACATTCCATTAATACCTAGTTTATTGAGGGTTTTTAGCCTAAAGAGCTGCTGAGTTTTGTCAAAGGCATTCTCTGCATCAATTGAGATAATCATGTGGTTTTTGTCTTTGGTTCTGTTTATGTGGTGAATTATGTTTATGAACTTGTGTATGTTGAACCAGCCTTGCATCCCCAGGATGAATCCTACTTGATCATGGTGGATAAGCTTTTTGATATACTGTTGCAATCGGTTTGCCAGTATTTTATTGAGGATTTTTGCATGTATGTTCATCATGGATATTGACCTGAAGTTTTCTTGTCTTGCTGAGTCTCTGCCGGGTTTTGTTATCAGGATGATGTTGGTCTCATAAAATGATTTGGGAAGGATTCCCTCTTTTTGGATCGTTTGAAATAGTTTCAGAAGAAATGGTACCAGCTCCTCTTTGTATATCTGGTAAATTCGGCTGTGAACCCATCTGGACCTGGGCTTTTTTTGGGTGGTAGGCTCTTAATTGCTGCCTCAACTTCAGCCCTTGTTATTGGTCTGTTCAGGGTTTTGACTTCCTCCTGGTTTACGCTTCGGAGGATGCAAGTGTCCAGGAATTTATCCATTTCTTCCAGGTTTACTAGTTGATGTGCATAGAGTTGTTTGTAATAATCTCTGGTGATGGTTTGTATTTCTGTGGAATCTGTGATGATATCCCCTTTTTCGTTTTTTATTGCATCTATTTGATTATTCTCTTTTCTTTTTTATTAATCTGGCTAGTGGTCTATTTTGTTGAATTTTTCAAAAAACCGGCTCCTGGATTTATTGACTTTTGGAAGGTTTTTTTGTGTCTCTATCTCCTTCAGTTCTGCTCTGATCTTAGTCTTCTGCTAAGTTTTGAGTTTTTTTGATCTTGCTCCTCTAGCTCTTTCAATTATGATGATAGGGTGTCAATTTTAGATCTCTTCTTGCTTCTCATGTGGGCATTTATTGCTGTATATTTTCCTCTAGAGACTGCTTTAAATGTGTCTGAGAGATTCTGGTATGTTGTGTCTTCATTCTTGTTGGTTTCGAAGAACATCTTTATTTCTGCCTTCATTTCATTGTTTATCCAGTCAACATTCAAGAGCCAGTTGTTCAGTTTCCATGAAGCTGTGCGATTCTGAGTTCGTTTCTGAATTCTGAGTTCTGACTTGATTGCACTGTTGTCTGACAGACTGTTTGTTATGATTTCCATTCTTTTGCATTTGCTGAGGAGTGATTTACTTCCAATTATGTGGTCAGTTTTACAGTAGGTGCGATATGGTGCTGAGAAGAATGTATATTCTGTGGCTTGGGGTGGAGAGTTCTGTAAATGTCTATTAGGTTTGCTTGGTCCAGGTCTGAGTTCAAATCCTGGATATCCTTGTTAATTTTCTGTCTCATTGATCTGTCTAATATTGACAATCGGATGTTAAAGTCTCCCACTATTATTGTGTAGGAGTCTAAGTCTCTTTGTAAGTCATTAGGAACTTGCCTTATGTATCTGGGTGCTCCTGTATTGGGTGTGTATATATTTAGGATCATTAGCTCTTCTTGTTGCGTTCATCCTTTTACCATTATGTAATGTCCTTCTTTGTCTCTTTCAGTCTTTGTTGGTTTAAAGTCTATTTTACCAGAGACGAGAATTGTAACTCCTGCTTTTTTTTGCTCTCCATTTGCTTGGTAAATCTTCTCCATCCCTTTATTTTGAGCGTTTGTATATCCTTGCATGTGAGATGGGTTTCCTGGATACAGCACACCGATGGGTTTTGGCTTTTTATCCAATTTGCCAGTCTGTGCCTTTTGATTGGGGCCTTTAGCCCATTTACATTTAGGGTTAATATTATTATTATTATGTGTGAATTTGATCCGGCCATTCTGATGCTAGCTGGCTGTTTTGCCGGTTAGTTGATGCAGCATCTTCATTGTGTTGATGCTTTTTACCATTTGGTATGTTTTTGGAGTGGCTGATACTGGTTGTTCTTTTCTATGTTCAGTGCCTCTTTCAGGAGCTCTTGTAAAGCAGGCCTGGTGGTGATGAAATCTCTGAGTACTTGCTTGTTCGCAAAGGATTTTTTTTTTTCCTTCACTTATGAAGCTTAGTTTGGCTGGATATGAATTTCTGGGTTGAAAGTTCTTTTCTTTAAGGATGTTGCCCCCACTCTCTTCTGGCTTGTAGGGTTTCTTCTGAGTGATCTGCTGTGAGTCTGATGGGCTTCCCTTTGTGGGTAACCCGACCTTTCTCTCTGGCTGTCCTTAACATTTTCTCCTTCATTTCAACCCTGGTGAATCTGACAATTATGTGCCTTGGGGTTGCTGTTCTTGAGGAATATCTTTGTGATGTTCTCTGTATTTCCTGGACTTGAATATCTGCCTGCCTTGCTAGATTGGGGAAGTTTTCCTGGATAATATCCTGAAGAGTATTCTCCAGCTTGGATTCATTCTCTCCGTCACATTCAGGTCCACCTATCAAACATAGATTAGGTCTTTTCACATAGTCCCATATTTTGTGGAGACTTTGTTCATTCCTTTTTACACTTTTTTTTCTCCACTCTTGCTTTCTTGTTTTATTTAATTGAGTTGATCTTCAACCTCTGATATCCTTTCTTCTGCTTGGTCTATTCAGCTATTGAAACTTGTGTATGCTTCGCGAAGTTCTTCTGTTGTGTTTTTCCGCTCCATCAATTCACTTATATTCCTCTCTAAATTGTTTATTCTTGTTAGCATTTCGTCAAATCTTTTTTCAAGGTTTTTAGTTTCTTTGCATTGGGTTAGAACATGTTCTTTTAGCTCAAAGAAGTTTCTTATTACCCACCTTCTGAAGCCTGATTCTGTCAATTCATCACACTGATTCTCCATCCAGCCTTATTCCCTTGCTGGTGAGGAGTTGTGATGCCTCGTAGGAGGAGAGGCATTCTGGTTTCGGGTGTTTTCATCCTTTTTGCACTGGTTTCTTCCCATCTTTATGGATTTATCCACCTGTCGTCTTTGTAGTTGTTGACTCTCAGATTGGATCTCTGAGTGGACGTCCAGTTTGTTGATGATGAAGTTATTTCTTTCTGTTTCTTAGTTTTCCTTCTAACAATCTGGCCCCTCTGCTGTAGGACTGCTGAGGTCCACTTGAGGCCCTGATTGCCTGGGGATCACCTGCAGTGGCTGCAGAACAGTAAGGGTTGCTGCCAGTTTCTTCTTCTGCTCTCTTTGTCCCAGAAGGATACCTGCCAGATGTCAGTCTGAGCTCTCCTTTATGAGGTGACTCTTTGGATATATGGGGGGTCAGGGAGCTGCTTGAGGAGACAGTCTGTCCTGTATAGGAGCTCAAGTGCTGAGCTGTGAGCTCTGTTGTTCATTCAGAGCTGCTGGGCAGGTACATTTAAGTCTGCTGCAGCAGAACTCATAAACCCCTTTTTTTCCGCAGGTGCTCTGTCCCAGGGAGTTAGGGCTTTATGAGTTTCCATTGTGCTGCTGTCTTTTTTCAGGGCTGCCCTCCCCAGCAAGGAGGCAGCCTAGTCACTGTCTGCCTGCTGAGTCTTTGCTGAGCTGCTGTGGGCTCCGCCCAGATGCCGTGTGAACTTCCCTGCAGTCCTGTTTATACGGGTGTAGTTAGAACTGCCTTGGCAATGGCGGCCCGCCTCTATAATGGCGGACTCTCTCTGTAATGGCGGGCTGCCTCAGCAATGGCAAATTACCTCTGTAGTGGTGGACTGCCTTGGTAATGGTGGACTCCCCTCCCCCACAGAGCTGGACCATCCCAGGTTCAGCTGTGTTTGCTGTGAAACTCTCAATCCAGAGCGTTTCCAATTGCTGTTTTATTTGTGGGGGTGGGACCAGCCGAGCCTGAGCACCTGGCTCCCTGCCTCAGAGCCTTTTTTTTTAGTTGAACAGTAGACTATCTCCCAGGTGTTCCAGTCACCTGTTGAAAAGGCACCAGGATCTGTGTGATTTCCCATGCAGCAACCCACTGTACTGGCTGAAATGGTGCTGAGATTCATGGTGCTTTTTTGCCTGGGAATCTCCTGGCCTGGATCCCTGTTTCAGTCCCCTTTTTAATCAGATGAATGGGAAACTGTGCCTTCCCGGAGCTCCAATCACCAGCTGAAATGGCACCTGGACCCATGTATTTTGTACGAAGAACCACTGCACCAGGGAACTGGCAAAACAGCCACACCAGCCAAAACAGCCACGCTGGTGACCCGTGGGGCTCCTCTGCCTGGGAATCACCTGATCTGTGGGCAATGAAAATCTGTCTGGAAATGCAGCGTCCACTCACCCTCCACGCTTTCACTGGGAGCTGCAATCCTGAGCTGCTCCTGATCGGCCATCCTGGATCCCTCCATCTCTCTGGTTTATTTTTATTTATTTATTGTACTTTAGGTTCTGGGGTACATGTGCAGAACATGCAGGATTGTTGCCTAGGTACATACATGGCAATGTAGTTTGCTGATTCCATTCCCTTGTCACCTATATCTGGCATTTCTCCCCATGTTCTCTCTCCCCAACCTCCCCACCCCCCACTGTCCCTTCCCTAGCCTCTCCCCAACAGATGCCAGTGTCTGATGCTCCCTTCCCTGTTTCCATGTGTTCTCATTGTTCAGCACCTGCCTGTGAGTGAGAACATGTGGTGTTTGATTTTGTGTTCTTGTGTCAGTTTGCTGAGAATGATGGTTTCCAGGTTCATCCATGTCCCTACAAAGGACATGAACTCATTGTTGTTTATGGCTGCATAGTATTCCATAGTGTATATGTGCCACATTTTTCTTGTCCAGTCTATCGTCAGTGGGCATTTGGGTTGGTTCCAGGTCTTTGCTATTGTAAACAGTGCTGCAATGAACATACGTGTACATGTGTCTTTATAATAGAACGATTTATAATCCTTTGGGTATATACCCAGTGATGGAATTGCTGGGTCAAATGGAATTTCTATATCTAGAGCCTTGAGGAATCGCCACACTGTCTTCCACAGTGGTTGAACTAATTTACACTCCTACGAACAGTGTAAAAGTGTTCCTATTTCTCCACATCCTCTCCAGCATCTGTTGTCTCCTGATTTTTTAATGGTCACCCTTCTAACTGGCGTGAGATGGTATCTCAATGTGGTTTTGATTTGCACGTCTCTAATGACCAGTGATGATGAGCATTTTTTCATATGCTTGTTGGCCTCATATGTGTCTTCTTTTAAAAAGTGTCTGCTCATATCCTTTGCTCACTTTTGAATGGGTTTGTTTGCTTTTTTCTTGTAAATCTGTTTTAGTTCTTTGTAGGTTCTGGATATTAGCCCTTTGTCAGATGGGTAGATTGCAAAAATTTTTTCCCATTCTATTGGTTGCCAGTTCACTCTAATGATTGTTTCTTTTGCTGTACAGAAGCTCTGGAGTTTAATTAGGTCCCATTTGTCTATTTTGACTCTTGTTGCCAATGCTTTTGGTGTTTTAGTCATGAAGTCCCTGCCTATGCCTATGTCCTGAAAGGTTTTGCCTAGGTTTTCCTCTAGAGTTTTTATGGTGTTAGATCTTATGTTTAATTGTTTAATCCATCTGGAGTTAATTTTAGTGTAATGTGTCAGGAAGGGATACACTTTGTTTTCTGCACATGGCTAGCCAGTTTTCCCAACACCATTCATTAAACAGGAAATCCTTTCCCCATTGTTTTTTCTGGTTTATAAAATTATTTTTTATAAATGGAGTCATAAATGGACTCCATTTATAAAATGGACTTTCAATATGGAGTCATGGATACTTATGTCCAGATTTGGCTATTAGTGGCGCCAACAAGTTGGTTCTTCTGTACCTTTCATTACACCTCTATCATTTTTGAGTCCTTTCTTTCTGGCAGCACAAAATTGTCTTGGATCATGTTATCATTCCCCTACACCAATCCTGGTATCATCCAAGGATCTCTAAGCATTTTAAATGGAACGTAGTATTGTACTTACCTGGTTTATCTAAGGATCTCTAATCCTTTTAACTGGAAGGTAGTGTTTACAAACTAAGATCTAGGTACTATGTTTGTCAATTTATTGCTACTGGGATGTGGTCATTACCTCTAAAGGTTTCATCAGAGAGAACTAAGAAATGTGTGTGTGTGTGTGTGTGTGTGTGTATCTTCCCACAAATCTATTTCTATACATACTGATCCGTATACATAGTAATAGCCTTGACTTCATATTGGTGCTTAGAATTGAAATAAAGCACCAGGTGTTCATTCTAGTCTTCTTTCTTTCTTATTTTTAACTATTTTCTCGAATGGGGAGAAGCATGACTCTCATCTGCAATGTATTTTTATTTGCTCATTTATAGAATAAGTATAAATTAGCTTCGTATTTTTAATTCACACTCCTGTGAAAGCAAATTTACTAACTAGAGTATTTCTGTACAGTTTTTTTTTTGTTTCCTTTTCCTAACAGGATACATTTACTGTTTTTCAAACATTTAATTATTTTTTCTCCAGTTTTTAATGTAATAACAATTTTCATTCATAATATACTTTGGTTTATTTATTACTGCTTTTGTTGTATTTTTGGTTCCCATGGTTTTTTATTCTAATTCTTTTGAAATTTAATTTTTAATTTGCTTGGGGGTATGTGAATCATTAACATAGTTTCAAAGTCAGAGCTATATGAATATGGTCTATCAGAAAATTGTCACCCACCTATACTTACTACTCAGTTCTCTTCCCTAATTCTTACTGTATTATTCCCACTCACCTCTTTTTAGTAACCAATTTTTTAGATTCTGGCTTTTCTTTTCCAAAACATTTTTGGTGTATGTTACATGTACACTCTCTATCTATCTATATATCCTTATCATCTCTCGCTCTTCATATATGTATATTTTATAAATATATAACATTTAAATTAAAATTTAATTCTTTTGAAGTTTAGATTTTATTTACAGTATGTGAATCATTAATATAGTTTCAAAGTCATAACTAAATTTATTTAAAAGTCATATAGTAATTAAAATAAATCTAAATAATAAGGATATATACATATATATATCCTTATTCTTATATGAATTGTAGCCTACTACAGGTACTATAGCCTACCATAGATAGCTTTTGCACTTTGACATTTTTCACTTACCAGTATAGGCTGGAAATAAGTGTATATCAGTTCATAGAGATCACCCAAAGTAGCCTCTTCACACTCATTTGTGTCTATGTACCACAGTTTATTCAGTTATTTTATTTGTATGATCATTCAATATTTTTCTCAATATTTTCTTAGTACAAAAAATTAGCTGGGCGTCGTGGCGTGCGCCTGTAGTCCCAGCTACTCAGGAGTCTGAGGCAGGAGAATTGCTTGAATCTGGGAGGTGGAGGTTGCAGTGAGCCAAGATTGTGCCACTGCACTCCAGCCTGGCACCTGGCGACAGAGTGAGACTCTGTTTGTCTCAAAAAAAAAAAAAAAGAAAGAAAGAAAGAAAGAAATTTCCATGGGTAACATTCTCTATAGGTATATCTTCAAAGTAGATATCTCAGTTGGGCTATGGTTCAAAAGTAAAGTAGATAGTTAGGCTGGTTAGGACTTCTCATAAGTTTCCTTACTTGTAAAAATATATATATATATATATATTTTGTTTTTCAAGATTAAAACCAGAATGTATATAACATCTTACCTATAGGAAATACTCTGTACTACTTGAGTCCCTTGACTCTATTTACTTGCTTCTTCAACATTACACACAGACACGTGCACACATATATGCAGTTATGGACTGCATAACAAAGTTTTGTTCAATGATGGACTACAAATACAGTGGTGTTCATTCAGTAAGCAAAATCTAATTTATTATTGAATAAAGAAATGTCGTATAAATTTAGTGTAGCTGACATGTATAGTGTTCATATAGTCTACAGGAGTGTACTGTATATCCTAGGCTGTCACATTCATTCACCACTTAATAAAAATTACATATTTTGTTATGTATTGCATATTATAGTATTACATAAACCTATTATGTAGTGAACAGGATAGAATGTTTACTAGATTTGACTCGGGCCATGCATGCTCCAGTGTATGGTTCTGGAATCTTCATGTGTTTGCTCAGTGATGAAGAATTAGTAGTTTTAGTTAAGAGTTAAAACATGACTGAATAAAAACCTAGACCTAAGATGCAGAAAAAGGTATGGATGTCTTGTAAATAGAATTGAAATGGTTGAGAAAGTTAAATGTGGCTACATGGAAAACTAATTGAGCTACTCTTTTTTAGATTTTGGCTATTGACTTTAAGAAGCCACAAACAATAAGTTTCTTGTTGTACTTAGTAGACCCATATCTAACATTTCTAAATCCTACAGAAGTATATAAATAAATAATATGTGGGGAACAAGGTTTTTTTTCTGTATTTTTTTTAAATAAATAATTTATTTTACTTTAGGTGCATACTATATCTGGCATTTCTCCCCATGTTATCCCTCCCTCCCCACCCCCCATTGTCTGTCCCCTACCCCCTCAACTGTCCCCTGTGTGTGAGGCTCCCCTCCCTGAGTCCACATGTTCTCGTTGTTCAACACCAACATATGAGTGACAACATACAGTGCTTGGCTTTCTGTTCTTGGGTCAGTTTGCTGAGAATGATGGTTTCCAGATTCATCCAAGTCCCTACAAAGGACATGAACTCATTGTTTTTTATGGCTGCATAATATTCCATGGTGTATATGTACCACATTTTCTTTGTCCAGTCTATCATTGATGGGCATTTGAGTTGGTTCCAGGTCTTTGCTATTGTACACAGGGCTGCAATGAACATACGTGTGCATGTGTCTTTATAGTAGAATGATTTATAGTTCTTTGGGTATATACCCAATAGTGGGATTGCTGGGTCAAATGGAATTTCTATTTCTAGATCTTGAGAAATCGCCACACTGTCTTCCACAATGGTTGAACTAATTTACACTCCCACCAACTGTGTAAGAGTGTTCCTATTTCTCCATATCCTCTCCAGCATCTGTTGTCTCCCGATTTTTTAATGATTGCCATTCTAACTAACTGGCGTGAGATGATATCTCAGTGTGGTTTTGATTTGCATTTCTCTAATGACCACTGATGATGAGCATTTTTTCATATGTTTGTTGGCCCCATATATGTCCTCTTTTGAAAAGTATTCATATCCTTCGCCCACTTTTGAATGGGGTTGTTTTTTTCTTGTATATCATCTGTTTTAGTTCTTTGTAGATTCTGGATATTAGCCTTTTGTCAGATGGGTAGATTGCAAAACTTTTTTGCCAGTCTGTGTCTTGTGATTGGGGCGTTTAGGCCATTTACATTCAATGTTAATATTGTCATGTGTGAATTTGATCCTCCCATTTTATTACTGGCTGGTTTTCTTTCTCATTAGTTGACTCATTTTCTTCATTGCATTTTTGGTCTTTGCCAACTGGTTTGCTTTTGCAGTGACTGGTACTTGTTCCTTTCCATGCTTAGTGTTTCTTTCAGGAGCTCTTGTAGGGCAGGTCTGGTGGTGACAAAATCTCTCAATAATTGGTGACAAAATCTCTCAATAATTGCTTGTCTGTAAAGGATTTTATTTCTCCTTCACTTATGAAGCTTAGTTTGGCGGGATATGAGATTCTGGGTTAAAAGAAGTTCTTTTCTTTAAGGATGTTGAATATTGGCCCCCATTCTCTTCTGGCTTGTAGGGTTTCTGCCAAGAGATCTGCTGTGGGTCTGATTGGCTTTCCTCTGTTGGTGACCTGACCTTTCTCTCTGGCTGCCCTTAGCATTTTTTCCTTCATTTCGACCCTGGTGAATCTGTCATTTATGTGCCTTGGGGTTGCTCTTCTTGAGGAATATCTTTGTGGAGTTGTCTGTATTTCTTTAATTTGAAATTTGGACTGCCTTGCTAGGCTTGGGAAGTTCTTCTGATAATATCCTGGAGTGTTTTCCAGCTCGGATTCATTCTCCCCATCATATTCAGGTATACCGATCAAGCGTAGATTAGGTTTTTTCACATAATCTCATATTTCTTGGAGGCTTTGTTCGTTTCTTTTCACTCTTTTTTCTCTTGTATTGCCTTCTCTTTCCACTTCATTGAGTTGACCTTCAATCTCTGATATCCTTTCTTCTGCTTGATCAATTCAGCAATTAAAACTTGTGTTTCCTTCATGTAGTTCTCGTGCTCTGTTCTTCAACTCCATCAAGTCATTTATGTTCTTCTCTAAGCTGGTTATTCTAGTTAGCATTTTGGCTAACCTTTTTTCAAGGTTTTTGGTTTCTTTGCGTTGAGTTAGAACGTGTTCCTTTAGCTCTGAGAAGTTTGTTATTATCCACCTTCTGAATCCTGTTTCCATCAATTCTTCGCACTCCTTCTTGGCCAAGTTGTGATCCTGTGTTGTTGCGTAGTTGTAGTCCCTTGAAGGAGAAGCAGTGTTCTGGTCTTTGGTGGTTTCACCTTTTTTGTGCTGGTTTTTTCCCCATCTTTGTGGATTTACCTGGCTGTGGTGTCAGAGAGCTGCTTGATGAGGTCGCTTGTCTGCCTGTGGGGGCGCTACTGGATTTCTAGGGACTCCTTCAGATTACTAGGAAGTTTACTGTGTCATTTTTTGTTTATGCTGAGAGATTAGGCCCACCTCTTCTGCTGACCTGTAGGCGCTGCTTGGTTGTAGAGAACGCCGTCCCGTTGCTGCATAGGCTTCCTGTGTCTTTTGTTAAAACATGTAGCCCAATCCCACCCCTCTAGTGGTGGGTTGTGCCCTTCCTCCACTGGGCTGGATCATTCAGGCTTCTTCTCGGACTGTGGCACTGGCTACACAACCCACTAGAGTCAGAGCTTCAGCCCTCTGGGGTTTGTGGGGGAGGTTAGGGACCCGCCCAGCTGCACCCGGCAGTCTCCCCTTTTCAGCTTTCTCTCTCTCCAGTCATGGGGTAGGGGCCACCCAGCTGCTCCCGCTTACAGCTCCCTCTCTCTCTGGGTGGGGGGAGGGGGTGATTGATAGCTCAGTCTGCAGACTCTTATTCAACTCTGCACTTGTAATTCCTGGCAAAGATCCCCTGTTGTGTGTATTGCTGAGGCTTTGGGGGAAGTGCTGTATCTGAACCGGAGCGCCAGAGGTGGAGCCTCCGACTCACCAGTCAGATGCACTTTCTAGGTGAAGCAGCACCCCTCCCCACCTCGGTCTGCCCTGAGTGGGCTATGCTTACCCTCGGACCAGACCCGTTCAAATGCATCTGGTACCTCGGTTGAAGCTAGGAGATCTCTGGATTTCTGCGTCTCTTTCGCTGGGTGTTGTGTGCTGGAGTTGTGTCTAATCTGCCATCTTGGATCCTCCCCACAAGGTGTTTTTAAAATCAGTATCATTTAGCTGGTTGGGATTCAGTTCAATGTAACCAGAATAAAAAAGGGATTCGTTAACATCTGACTGACAGTCCATTAGCATATGTACAACAGAAGTAGTACTGATGTTATCAAAGAGCTATGTTGTAATTCTAAGATTTTATTGGATTCTATTTATTACTTTACAAATATTAGAAATGACAGTCATTAAATACTACACTAGATTAGACATGAACATTATTATCCTCCTTTTAATACAATTATAATGCCATAAATGCCAAAAGGATTACCTGGATGTATGAATAATTCACTACCACACATTCATTCGAACTTTGCATAGACTAAATATTAGATGTGCTTTTAGATATGAACTAGATACTGAATTCATAAGCATTTTCATCATCTAGAGATTAAATCAATCAATGAAAATTGTATCAAACTTTTCCAGTTCTGCTTTACCCATGAAGAATGAATAAAATTTTGGTACCTTAAACAAAACAAATGATGATAAAGAATTATTTCTGGTCCTGGATCATTATCACACACATGGTAATAATTTTTTTTTTTTTACAAAAGAAAGAAAGAAGTTTATTGGGCTTACACTTTCACATGGCTGGGGAGGCCTCACAGTCATGGTGGAAAGTGAAAGGCATGTCTCACATGGCTACAGACAAGAGAGAAGGGAGCTTATGCAGGGAGATTCCTGCTTTTTAAAATCATCAGATCTCATGAGACTTACTGTCACGAGAACAGCACAGGAAAGACCCCATGATTCAATTACCTCCCACTGGATCCCTCCAACAACACGTGGGAATTCAATTTTTCCACTTGATTCCATTGAAAAGAGAGCTCATTACAATCTAAAAATCTACCAGTCATCTGATTTGAGTATATGCCCTTTACTACCATTACTTCATTTTAAGAAGCGTAAGATTGTTTCCAATTGTGGCACTCTTTCTTTCCCATCCAGCTGTATTATCTCTAATTGAATCAAACTTTTAAAATTAATTCCATTTGTTATTGTTTCTTTTCTTTTTCGTCCATGACATTAGGCAGTCTATTTAAATAGGTTATGGACATTACTTGTAAGTAAGTCTGTGTCTAATAGCCTTTTCAGCAGATATCAGTGCATTTTTGGCAAACTTCAATATCATACACATTTTCATTTTACTCAAATTATGAATTTGAATGTTTTATTTGCAGAAAACACGTTTGTATCAAATAAAATACAAAAATAACTCTATGCATGTGTTTGTATGAGACTGTTCATATGTGTCCTTTGAATAAAACAAACATCGAGCACTTACTAGGAGTATAGCATTGTGCTTAAAGAAACGTTGTTAGATAAAATTATTTCTTTATAATTGTGGTGATGTGACAGATTCCAAGTATTTCCATTTTAAAACCATTTTTCACTAAAAAAGGGAAAAAGGAATGTTTTGAAGGGATAGATACCTAATTTTTCATAATGTAATCATTATGCATTGCATGTCTGTATTAAAATATCTCATGTATCCCATATATATTTACTATGTAGCCACAAAACATTAAAAGATTAAGCAATCTAAAATTGAACAAGGGGGATTTCCGCCAAGATGGATGAATAGAAAGAGCTCTGGTCCATAGATCCCAGTGAGAGCAATGCGGGAAGCCACTGATCTCTGCAATTCCAATTGAGGTACAAGGTTCATCTCACTGGGACTGGTTAGAGAGTGGGTACAGCCCAAGGAGGGCAAGCCAAAGCAGGGTGAGGCATCATCTCACCCAGCAAGTGCATGGGGCCTGAGAACTCCCTCCCCTAGCCAAGGGAAGCCATTAGGGACTTTTCCAGACACTCTGGTTCAGATACTGCACTTCTCCCATGGTCTTGACAATCCCCAGACCAGGAGAGTCCCTCTGGTGCCTACAACACCATTGCCCCAGGTTTCCAGTACAAAACTGGGCAGCCATTTTAGCTGCAACAGTTTTTTATTTCCTGTTACCCCAGTGGCACCTGGAACACCAGGGAGACAGAACAGCTCATTCCCCTGAAAAAAAGGGCTGAAGCCAGGTGATCTGACTTGGTGAGTCCCACCCCAGTGAAGACAAGCAAGCTAAAATAAACTGACTTGAAATTCTCACAGCCAGGACGGCAGCCTGAGCTCAACCTGACACACGTGAGCTCAGTGAAGGGAGGGGTATCTGCCATTTCTGAGGCTTATGTAGGCAGTTTTAATCTTGCCTGTGTAAACAAAGTCCCTGAGAAGTTTGCAAAGCAACTGAGCAGAGCCTACAGCAGCTCACCAAGGCCTCTCCAGGCAGACTGTCACTAGACTACCTTCTTGCTGGGCAGAACATCTTTGAAAAAAGGCAGCAGCCCATCAGGGACTTATAAATAAAGCCCCCAAATTCCTGGGATAGAGCACCTGGGAAAAGGGGTGTTTGTGGTTTCAGCATCAGTAGACTTAAACATCCCTACCCAGCAGCTCTGAAGAAAGCAACAGATCTCCCAGCACAGTGCATGAGCTCTAATAAGGGACAGACTGCCTCCTCAAGTGGCTCCCTGACCCCCATGTATACTGACTGGGAAACACCTCATATACAAAAAAGCTCTGGCTGGCATCTGGCAGGTACCCTTCTGGGATGAAGCTACCAAAGGAAGGAACAGGCCACAATCATCTTTGCTGTTCTGCAGCCCTCATAGGTGATTCCGAGGCAAGCATGGTCTAGAGTGAACCTACAGCAAACTCAGGCAGACCTGCAGCAGAGGGCCCTGACTGTTAGAAGAAAAACTAACAAACACAAAGAAATTATTTCAACTTCAACAGAAAGAATGTCCACTCAGAGACCCCATTCAAAAGTCACCAATTTCAAAGACCTAAATAAACAAAGATGGGAAGAAACCAGGACAAAAAGGCTGGTATCTCCGAAAACCAGAACGCCTCTTCTCCTCCAAGGTATCACAACTCCTCACCAGCAAGGAAAAAAAAAAACCTGGCTGGAGAATGAGTTTGAAGAATTGACAGAAGCAGGCTTCAGAAGGTGGGTAATTAATAACAAGCTTCTCCAAGCTAAAGGAGCATGTTCTAATCCAATGCAAAGTTAAGAGCCTTCAAAACAAAAAAAAGGTTAAATGAAATGCTAACTAGAATAACCAGCATAAAGAAGAACATAAACAACTTGATGGAGCTGAAAAACACAGCATGAGAACAACTTTGGGAAGCATACACAAGTTCTGGTAGCCAAACTGATCAAGTGGAAGAAATGATATCAGAGATTGAAGGTCAACTAAATTAAATAAAGCAAGTAGAAAACAAAGAGTTAAAAGAAATTAACAAAGCCTCTAAGAAATATGGGATTAGGTGAAAAGACCAAATCTACATCGATTGGTGTACCTCAGTGTGACAGTGAGAATGAATCTAAGCTGGAAAATACTCTTCAGGATATCACCCAGGAGAATTTCCCCAACTTAGCAAGGCAGGCCAACATTCAAATTCAGGAAATACAGAGAATACCACAAAGATATTCCTTAAGAAGAGCAACCCCAAGACACATAATCGTCAGATTTACCAGGGTTGAAATGAAGGAAAAAATGCTATCGGCAGCCAGAGAGAAAGGTCGGGTTACCCACAAAGGGAAACCCATCAGATTCACAGTGAATCTCTTGGCAGAAACCCTACAAGCCAGAAGAGAGAAGGGGCCAATATTCAACAACTTTAAGGAAAAGAACTTTCAGCATAGAATTTCATATCCAGCCAAACTAAGCTTCATAAGTGAAGGAGAAATCTTTTACAGACAAGCAACTGCTGAGAGATTTCATCACCACCAGTCCTGCCTTACAAGAGCTCCTGAAGGAAGCACTAAACATGGAAAGGAACAACCAGTACCACTTACTGCAAAAACATATCAAATTGTAAAGACCATCGATATTATGAAGAAACTACATTAACGAATAGGCAGAACAACCAGCTAGCATCAAAATGGCAGGGTCAGATTCACACATAACAATATTAACCTTAAATGTATATGGGCTAAATGCCCCAGTCAAAAGACACAGACTGGTGAATTGGATAGAGTCAAGACCAATCGGTGTAATGTATAGAGAAGACCCATCTCACATGCAAGGACACACACAGTCTCAAAATGAAGGGTTGGAGGGAGATTTACCAAGCAAAAGGAAAGAAAAAAAAAAAAAAAAGCAGGGGTTGCAATCCTGGTCTCTCATAAAATGGACTTCAACAAAGATCAGAAGAAACAAAGAAGGGCATTACAAAATGGTAAAGGGATCAATGCTGCAAGAAGAGCTAACTATTATAAATATATATGCACCCAATACGGAGGCACCCAGATACATAGACAAGATCTTAATGACTTACAAAGAGATTTAGACTTCAAACAATAACAGTGGGAGACTTAACACCCCACTATCAATATTAGATCAATGAGACAGAAAATCAACAAGGATATCCAGGACTTAAACTCAGATCTGGACCAAGCAGACCTAGACACCTACAGAACTCTCCACCCCAAATCCACAGAATATACATTCTTCTCAGCACCACATCACACTTATCGTAAAATTGGCCACATAATTGGAAGTAAAACACTCCTCAGCAAATGCAAAAGAATGGAAATCCTAACACTCTCTCAGATGACAGCACAATCATATTAGAACACAAGATTAAGAAACTCACTCAAAACCACACAACTACATGGAAACTGAACAACCTTCTCCTGAATGATAACTGGATAAATAATGAAATGAAGGCAAAAGTAAAGCTGTTCTTTGAAGCCAATTAGAAGGAACACACAACATACCAGAATCTCTGGGACACATTTAAAGCAGTGTCTAGAGGGAAATGTATAGCACTAAATGCCCACAAGAGAAAGGAGGAAAGATCTAAAATTGACACCCCAATGTCATGATTAAAAGAACTAGAGGAGCAAGATCAAACAAATTCAAAAGCAAGCAGAAGACAAGAAATAAAGATTAGAGCAGAACTAAAGGAGATAAAGACATTTAAAAAAAAAAAAAACCTTCAAAAAAGCAATAAATCTAGGAGCTGGTTTTTTGAACAGATCAACAAAATACATAGACCTCCTACCCAGACTAATAAAGAAGAAAAGAGAATAATCAAATAGTTGCTATTTAAAATGATAAAGGGGATATCACCATTTAAAGAAATACAAATTACCATCAGACATTATTACAAATACCTCTATGCAAATAAACCAGTAAATCTGGAAGAAATGGATAAATTCCTGAACACTTACACCCTCCTAACACTAAACCAGGAAGAAGTTGAATCCTTGAATAGATCATTAAAAAGGTCTGAAATTGAGGCAGCATTTAATAGCCTACCAACCAAAAATGGTCCAGGACCAGACGGATTCACAGACTAATTCTACAAGAGGTACAAAGAGGAGCTGGTACCATTCCTTCTGAAACTATCCAGAAGGATTAGTTCCAAAAAATACAAAAAATACAAAAAATACAAAAAGAGGGAATCCCCCTAACTCATTTTATGGGCCAATATCATCCTTATACCAAAACCTGGCAGAGACACAACTAAAAAAGAAAATTTCAGGCCAATATCCATGATGAATATTGACGCAAAAATCCTCAATAAAATACTGGCAAACTGAATCCAACAACACATCAAAAAAGTTATCCATCACGATCAAGTCGGCTTCATCCCTTGGATGCAAGTCTTGTTGAACATATGCAAATCTATAAAGGTAATCCATCACATAAACAGAACCAAAGATGAAAACCACATGACTATCACAATAGATGCAGAGAATGCCTTTGAATTAAACAGCGCTTTATGCTAAAAACTCTCAATAAACAAGGTATTGATGGAACATATATCAAAATAATAAGTTATTTATGACAGATCCTCAGCAAATATCATACTAAATGGGCAATAACTGGAAGGATTCCCTTTGAAATCTGGCACTAGACAAGTGTGCCGCTCTCACCACTCCTAGTCAACATAGTATAGGAAGTTCTGGCCAGGGAAATGAAGCAATAAAAAGAAATAAAGGGTATTCAATTAGAAAAAGAGGAAGTCAAATTGTCTCTATTTGTACATGACCTGATTGTATATTTAGAAGACCCCATCAACTCAGCCCAAAATCTCCTTAAGCTGATAAGCAACTTCAGCAAAGTCTCAGGATACAAAATCAACGTGGAAAAATCACAAGCATTACTCTACAACAATAACAGTCAGAGAGCCAAATCATGACTGAACTCTCATTCACAATTGCTACAAAAAGAATAAAATACCTAGGAATACAACTAACAAAGGATGTGAAGGACCTCTTCAAGGAGAACTACACATCACTACTCAAGGAATAAGAGGACACAGACAGATGGAAAAACATTCCAGGTTCATGTTTCGGAAGAATGAATATTGTGAAAATGGCTATACTGCTCAAAGTAATTCATAGATTCAATGCTATCCCCATCAAGCTACCACTGACTTTCTTCACGAAATTGGAAAAAATATTTTAAACTTTATATGAAGCCATAAAAGAGCCAACATAGCCAAGGCAGTCCTAGCAAAGAAAAGCAAAGCTGGAGGTATCACACTATCTGACTTCAAACAATACTATACAGCTACAGCAATCAAAACAGCATGCTACTGGTAAAACAGAGAAATAGACAAATGGAACAGAACTGAGGCCCCAGAAGTAACACCACACATCTGCACCATCTAATCTTTGACAAACCTGACAAAAGCAATAAGGAAAGGATTCCCTATTTAATACATTGTGATGGGAAAGCTGGCTAGCCATATGTAGAAAGCTGAAACTGGATCCCTTTCTTACACCTTATACAAAAATTAACTCCAGATGGAAAAAAATATTTAAACATAAGACCTACAACATAAAAACAGTAGAAGAAAACCTAGGCAATGCTATTCAGGACACAGGCATGGGCAAAGACTTCACGAATAAAACACCAAAAGCAATGGCAACAAAAGCCAAAATAGACAAATGGGATCTAATTAAACTAAAGAGATTCTGCACAGCGAAAGAAAACTATGATTAGAGTGAACTGGCAACCAACAGAATGGGAAAAAATTTTTGCAATGTACCCATCAAACAAAGGGCTAATAGCCAGAATCTACAAAAAACTTAAATTTACAAGAAAAAAACAACCCCATCAAAAAGTGGGCAAAGGATATGAACAGACACTTCTTAAAACAAAGCATTTATGCAGCCAACAAAGTTATGAAAAAAAGCTCATCATCACTGGTCATTAGAGAAATGCAAATCAAAACCACATTGAGATACCATCTCACTCCAGTTAGAATGATGATCATTAAAACATGAGGAGACAATAGATGCTGGAGAGAATGTAGAGAATTAGGAACATTTTTACACTGTTGATGTGAGTGTAAATTAGTTCAATCATTGTGGAAGACAGTGTGAGTGTTCCTCAAGGATCTAGAACCAGAAATACCATTTGACCCCGCAATTCCATTACAGGGTATACACCAAAGGATTATCAATCCTTTTAATATAAAGACACATGCACACGTATGTTTACTGCATCACTGTTCACAGTAGCAAAGACTTGGATCCAACCCAAATGCCCATCAATGATAGACTGCATAAAGAAAATTATGACACATAAAAAGTCACAAGCATTCTATACACCAATAACAAAGAGAGAGCCAAATCATGAGTGAACTCCCATTCACAATTGCTACAAAGAGAATAAAATACCTAGGAATACAACTAACAAAGGATGTAAAGGACCACTTCAAGGAGAACTACAAACCACTGCACAAGGAAATAAGAGAGGACACAAACAGTTGGAAAAACTTTCCATGCTCATGGTTAGGAAGAATCAATATCCCAAAAATGGCCATACTGCCCAAAGTAATTTACAGATTCAATGCTATCCCCATTAAGCTACCATTGACCTTCTTCACAGAATTGGAAAAAACCACCTTAAACTTCATATGGAACCAAGAAAAACCCACAGAGTCAAGACAGTTCTAAGCAAAAAGAACAAAGCTGAAGGCATCACACTACCTGACTTCAAACTATACTACAAGGCTACAGTAATCAAAACAGCATAGTTCTGGTACCAAAACAGAGATATAGACCAATGGAACAGAGGTAGATATAGAACAGAGGTCTCAGAAATAATGCCACACACCTACAACCATCTGATCTTTGACAAACCTAACAAAAATAAACAATGGAGAAAGGATTCCTGTTTAATGAATTGTGTTGGGAAAACTGGCTAGCCATGTGCAGAAAGCTGAAACTGGAGCCCTCCCTTACAACTTATGCAGAAATTAATTCCAGATGGATTAAAGATTTAAACATAAGACCTAATACCATAAAAAACATAGAAGAAAATCTAGGCAATACCATAGGTATAGGCAAGGACTTCATGGCTAAAACACCAAAAGCAATGGCAACAAAAGCCAAAATAGACAAATGGGACTTAATTAAACTTAAGAGCTTCTGCACAGCAAAAGGAACAATCATTAGAGTGAACCACCAACCAACAGAATGGGAAAAAATTTTTGCAAGCTACCCATCTGACAAAGGGCTAATATCCAGAATCTACAAAGAACTAAAATAAATATACAAGAGAAAAACAGTCCCTTCAAAAACATTTATGAGGCCAACAAACATATGAAAAAATGCTCATTATCACTTGTCATTAGAGAAATGCAAATCAAAACCACATTGAGATAAAACCTCATGACAGTTAGAATGGTGATCATTAAAAATCTGGAGACAACAGATGCTAGAGAGGATATGGAGAAATAGAAATGCTTTTATACTGTTGGTGGGAGTGTAATTTAGTTCAACCATTGTGGAAGGCAGTGTGGTTATTCCTCAAGGATCTAGAAATAGAAATACTATTTGACCCAGCAATCCCATGACTGGGTGTATATTCAAAGAATTATAAATCAATCTGTTATCAAGACACATGCACATGTATGTTCATTGTGGCACTGTTTACAATAGCAAAGACTTGGAACCAACCGAAATGCTCATCAAAGATAGACTGGATAAAGAAATGTGGCGCATATACAGCATGGAATACTACACAGCCGTTAAAAAGGGTGAGTTCATGTCCTTTGCAGGGACATGGCTGAAGCTGGAAACCATCATTCTCAGCAAACTGACACAAGAACAAAAAACCAAACACTGTATGTTCTCACTCGTAAATTGGTGTTGAACAAGGAGAACACATGGACACAGGGAGGAGTACATCACACACTGGGGTCTGTTGGGAGGTGAGGGGCTAAGGAAGGGATAGCGGGGGGGGGAGATTGGGGAGGGATAACAGGAGAAATACCTAATGTAGGTGATGGGGGGATGGACACAGCAAACCACCATAGCATGCGTATGTCTATGTAACAGTCCTACAAGATCTGCACATGTATCTCAGAAATTTAAAAAAATATAAAGTAGAAACCATCTATTATTAAAACTATTTAAAAACATTAAACACTTTTCAAATGCAAAAAGAAAAAAAAATGTGGCACATATACACCATGGAATACTATGCAGCCATAAGAAAGGATGAGTTCATGTCCTTTGCAGGGACATGGATGAAGCTGGAAATCATCATTCTTAGCAAACTGACAGAAGAACAGAAAACCAAACACCACTTGTTCTCACTCATAAGTGGGTGTTGAACAATGAGAACACATGGACCCAGGGAGGGGAATATTACACACCAGGGCCCGTCTGGGGTTGCAGGGGCTGGGCAGGGATACTATTAGGAGAAATATCTAATGTAGATGACGGGGTGATGGATGCAGTAAATCACCATGGCGTGTGTATATCTATGTAAGAAACCTGCATATTCTGCACGTGTACCCCACAACTTACAGTATAATAAAAAATAAATAAAATAAAATTGAACTAGGTAGTTTTCACACCTATTACAACTAGTGTTATTAAAGTTTACACATCATTTATTCCAAAATCTGATTTTGGCACTTTCAAATTCTAAAATGGGGTGCCTCAAAGCATAAATTTAGAATACAATGCAATTGATAAATTCCCAAAAATATAAAACCTCCCAAGATTGAATCAGGAAGAAATTAAATAATTAAGCAGACCAATAATGAGTTCTGAAATTGATTCAGTAACAAAAAGCCTACCAACCAGAAGAAAAGCCCAGGATCAGACTAATTCACAGCTGAGTTCTATACAGAAAGATGGTGCCATTCCTACTGACACTATTCCAAAAAAATGAGGAATATTCCTCTCTAACTCATTCTATGAGCCCCGAATTATCCTATTACCAAAATCTGGCAGAGACACAACAGAAAAAGAGAACTTCTGGTCAATATTCTTCATAAACATAGATGCAAATTCTCAACAAAATAGTAGCAAACCAAATCTAGTAGCTATTCAAAAACTAAAAACTAATCTACTACAATCTACTTAAGCAAGCTTTATCCTTGGGAATCGATGTTGGTTCAACATATGCAAATCAGTAAATGTTATTTACTGTAGCAATAGAACTAAAATTAAAAACCACATGATCATCTCAGTAGATGTAAGGAAGGCATTTGATAAAATTCAACATCCCTTCATGTTAAAAATTCTCAACAAACTAGGCATTCAAGGAACATACTTCAAAATAAAAGGATCCACCTATGAAAAACCCTCAGCCAACATCATACTGAATGGGCAAAAGCTGGAAGCATTACCCTGGAAAACCACACCAAGGAAAGAATACCCTGTCTCAGTACTCCTGTAGCACTGGAAGCCTTAACAAGAATAAGGCAAGAGAAAAAAATAAAAGGCATCCAAAAAGAAAGAGAGGAGGTCAAACTATCCCTGTTTGTAGATGATGATTCCATTCCTAGAAATCCCCAGAGTCTCTGCCCAAATGCTCCTTGATCTGATAAACAACTTCAGCACATTTTCAGAATATGAAATCAATGTACAAAAATTAGTAGCATTTCTATACATCAACAACATCCAATCTGAGAGCCAAACCTACAGTGCAATCCCATTCACGATAGCCAGCAAAAGAATAAAGTGCTTTGGAATACAGGTAACCATGGAGTTGAAGGACTTCTACAGTGAGAATTACAAAACACAGCTCAACAAAATCATAGATAACACAAACAACACAAATACACTTCATACTCATGGTTATAAAGTATCAATATTATTAAAATGACCATAGTGATCAAACCAATTTATAGCTTCAGTGCTATTCCTATTAAACTACCAATGATATTCTTTGCAGAAGTAGAAAAAAATGTTTTAAAATATGTATGAAACCAGAAAACAGCCTGAATAGCCAACACAATCTTAAGAAAAAAGAACAAAACTGGAACCATCACATTACTTAACTTCAAACTATAGTACAAGGCTACAGTAACCAAAACAACATGGCACTGGTACAAAAATAGACATATCGACCCATGGAACACAATAAAGAGCCCAGAAATAGTGTCATACACCAAAAACCATTTGTCATCAAAATGAATTGAAACAAACAATGGAGATAGAATTCCCTATTCAATGAATGGTGCTGGGAAAACTGGCTAAGTATTTGCAGAAGACAGGAACTGGACCCCTTCCTTGCATCATATACAAAAATCAACTCAAGATGGATTAAAACCTAAAACTATAAAAACCCTGGAATATAACCTAGGAAATATCATTCTGGACATAGGGCCTGACAAAGATTTCATAATGAAGATGCCAAAAGCATTTGCGACAAAAGCAAAAATTGAGAAATGGGATGTAATCAGACTAAAGAGCTTCTGCACAGCAAAACAAACTATGAATAGAATTAAGAGACAACCTACAGAATGGGAGAAAACATTTTCAAACTGTTCATCCAATAAAGGTCCAATATCCATAATCTATAAAGAACTTAAACAAATGTATGAGCAAAAAACCACCCCATTAAAAACTGGACAAAGTACATGAACAAACACTTTTCAAAAGATGTACATGCAGCCAACAAACCTATGAAAAAATGCTCAACATCACTAATCATAAGAGAAATACATATTAGAACCATAATAAGATACCATCTCACATCAATCAGAATCGCTATTATTAAAAAGTTAAAGGTACTGGTGAGATTGTGGAGAAAAAGGGAATGCTTATACACTGTTGATGGGAATGTAAATTAGTTCAGCCATTATGAAAAGCAGTTTGGTGATTTCTCAAAGAATGTGAAACAGAATTACTATTCAATCCAGCCATCCCACTATTGGGTATATACCCAAATAATATGGGTTGAATCTGTATCCCCACTAAATGTTATATCAAACTGTAATCCCCAGTGTTGTCCATGGGGCCTGGTAGGTGATTGGATCATGACATGTTCTTCATGAATGGTTTAGCACCATCCCCTTGGTGCTGTGTTCTGAATAGTGAGTGTGTTTTCATAAGATCTGGTTGTTTAAAAGTGTGTAGCACTTTCCTCCTTGCTCTCTCACTTGTTCCTGCTCCTTCAATGTAAGATGCTTACTCTTGTTATGTAAGACACCTCCTCCTTTGCCTTTCACCATGATTGACAGCTTTTTGAGGTCTCTCCTGAAACAGAATTCACTATGCTTCCTGTATAGCATGCAGAACCATGGGCCAATTAAACCTCTTTTCTTTATAAATTACTCAGTCTCAGGTATCTTTTTTTTTTTCCTTTTTTTAAATTGCATTTTAGGTTTTGGGGTACATGTGAAGAACATATAAGATTGTTGCATAGGTACACACATGGCAGTGTGATTTGCTGCCTTCCTCCCCATCACCTATATCTGGCATTTCTCCCCATGCTATCTCTCCCCAACTCCCCACCCCTCGCTGTCCCTCCCCTATTTCCCCCCAACAGACCCCAGTGTGTGATGCTCCCTTCCCTGTGTCCATGTGTTCTCATTGTTAAACACCTGCCTATGAGTGAGAACATGTGGTGTTTGGTTTTCTGTTCTTGTGTCAGTTTGCTGAGAATGATGGTTTCCAGGTTCATCCATGTCCCTACAAAGGACACGAACTCATCGTTTTTGATGGCTGCATAATATTCCATGGTGTGTATCTCTTTATAGCATTATGAGAACAGACTAATCCAGAAAATGGATAATGAGGAGTGGGATATCACTATAAAGATACCTGAAAATATGGAAGCAAATTCGGAATTGGGTGATGGACAGTGTTGACAGATGGATAACTCTTTCTCACTTCTGTGGGAGGTGATGAATGGCCCTTCATAGTTGGTTGAATGATTTGCCTGGTTAATTCTGATAAAGAACAAGACTCTGGCATGCTAATGTGTTTTGCAATCCCCAGGTGGTTAGTTTCTTATAGGGACAAGTGGCATTCAGCCACTTCAGATTGAGCAGTAACAGGTCTGTGATGCTTTTAGGTGTCTGGGGCTGCACACATGCCACAATGATGGCCTGCCTTCTTCCTGTGGCGGATGCTTACTTCAGCTCCTCTTGTCATTGGATATCAGACTCCAGGTTCATCTGCCTTTGGCCTCTGAGGCTTCCACCAGCAGCTCCCTGGGGGCTTTTGAGCCTTTGGCAGCAGAATGAAGGCAGCACTGCCAGATTTCCTGGTTTTGAGGCTTTCAGATTTGGACTGGGCCAGTACTGGCTTCTCTCTTCCCCAGCTTGCATTCGGCCTATTGTGGGACCTTGTAATCATGTGAGATAACTCTCCCTAATAAACTTCCTTGTATATATACATATATCCTATTGGTTCTGTGCCTCTGGAGAAACTTGACTAATACACTAAGAAAATATAAATTGTTCCACCATAAAGACACATGCACTTGCATGTTCATTGCAGTACAATTTGCAATAGCAAAGACAGGGAATCAATCTAAATGCCCATAAATGGTAGACTGGATAAAGAAAATGTGGTACATATACACTACGGTATATTCTGCAGCCATAAAAAGAATGACATCATATTCTTTGTAGCAACATGAATGGAGCTGGAGGTCATTAACCTAAGCAGACTAACACAGGATCAGAAAACCAAATACTGCATTTTCTCACTCATAAATGAAAGCTAAACATTTAGTACATACAGACACAAGAAGTATACAATGGACATTGGGGCCAACTTGAGGGTGAAGAGTGGAAGGAGGGCAGTGACTGAAAAACTATCTATTGAGTCTTATGCTTATTACTTTGGTAACAATCTGTACACCAAACCCCTACAACATAGAATTTTTCTACATAGCATATTTGCACATGTGCCCCTGAACCTAAAATAAGTATTTTTTAAAAAAAAGAATATAAGGATCTTAGGCATGCAGCATATTTGTATGATATTCTAAGAGGAAATTGTATTTTCCTTGAATGTCAATATAAGCTGTTGGTTAAAAGATAGCTTAATATCCTGGCTTTTCCAAATTCCAACTCTAAAAAAAAAGCTAAAGTTTTTGTTGTGCCTAATTAAATTACCTTTTGAAAGTTTTGAGTTCCTCGACCATATCAGTTCTATTTACCAAGCACCCCATCTTCCCCTCATGCTCATGGTCAACTATGGCAACAAATTTACATATAAACACATGTACATATGGCACCCAACTTCTGATATCTCTATCTAATTATGTATTAACTTTACAGTGGTGTAAAAGTGATATGAAGTAGGTAGAAACTGTACTTCAGGTGCCCTTACATGCATTCTGCTTTTCACTTTTAGTACAGTGCTCAATAAATTTTATAAAATATTCAATACTTTATCGTAAGATAGGCTTTCTGTTAGATCATTTTACCCAGCTGTAGGCTGATGTTGTGCTCTAAGCATGTTTAAGATATGCTAGGTTGGCTGGGCGTGGTGGCTCACAACTGTAATCCTTGTACTTTGGGAGGCTGAGATGGGTGGATCACTTAAGATCGGGAGTTCGAGACCAGCCTGGTCAACATGGTAATACCCCATCTCTACTAAAATTCAAAAATTAACTGGGCATGGTGGTAGGTGCCTGTAATCCCAGCTACTCAGGAAGCTGAGGTGGGAGAATCGCTTGAACCTGATGGCAGTGGTTTCAGTGAGCTGAGATCACAGCACTGCACTCCAGTCTGCCGACAGAGCGAGACTCCCTCCCAAGAAAAAAAAAAAAAATGTAGACTAGGCTAAGCTATCATGTTTCATAGGTGTATTAAATGAATTTTTAATGTGTATTTTATGATGGTTTTATCTGGACATAATCCCATCATAAGACAGCAAGCGTCAGTAATTCACTCAGAATAGTGTACACATTAAGTGTGTGTATATTTAACTTTCAAGATGCTTGATTATCATAAGCATTTCAACATATAATCTTGCATTTCAAAATATGCTGTTATCTCATTTGTATCAGTGATATTCATATGTAATTTACAGAAAACCTCTCTTTTTCATCATTTTATAGATTAGTAGACTGAAGCTCAATAAATTCAATACTTTTCTTAACTATACCTAGCAAGTAAAAGATAGAATGTGGTCAGTAAAATAGAAGATGACTTTAAGAGCAGTTTGTATTGATAGCTTTAAAACCAAGGGAGTGGGAGGAAAAACCAAAACAAAACAAGAAACATCTCAAAAGCCAACAGAAAACTGTGGTATGACTCACCTACTTATGTAAGATGTGCATAAGGACCATACTGCTTTCTATTATATAGAGCGTTAGCAATTGTGTTAAGCAAGTACTGCCACTTCTTCCTCCTTCATCCATTAAAGTCTTGGTAAATTGCAACATTCAACACTTTACCTACATGAGGACATGTAATCATTTTTTACGCATTACTCGATGAATCTGCTTTGAGGTGTTAGTGTTAGAAACACAGAGTCTAGAACCATAGTCTCTAATATGAATCCTTATTACCTCTATTGCTTATCCTATCTGTACTCCAGTATCCTCTTCTGTGATATGGAAATAATAATAGCACCCACTTCAAAGGATTGTTTTGAATCTTAAAGACTTTCTAGTTAACTGTTCTTATTACCCCCAAATAAAGGGATTTGACAGTAAAATGAATCAAATTTTCTCTCCTATGTTAAAACACGTTAAAATCAACAACAAAAGGGCTGGTGTGTGTATAACACATTTAATGTTGGCAAGATGGCCAATATTAACGCATTTTTTAGTTAAAATGTAAGCTTTAACTATATAAAAATATTACTAAATTGAGATCGTGGAATAAGGTGTTTACTATGTTATCTTTCAAAAGTATAACATATTTTGGGGCTATATTTTCTTATGGGTAACTGGCAGATTATTCTGTAAATCATTATTGCTAAAGTCTATAGCTTTGAACTTCTCTTTAAATCTGCACTGGTCCCTGCTCCCATATTTCCATCATGTTCTTTTATTTGTCAGTGCATTCCTACGTTTCAAATTCTTTATTCATCTCTTCTGGAAAACATTTATATGAAGAGGGAAAAAAAAGAACACATTATTGTTTTACTTTAGAGTTTCATTGTCATTCACATATTTTGAGGTAAATATTTGGACAAGAGAACCGCAATTGAAGAAACATTGGGGCCTATACAAAATATTTAATTATTTTCTAATCTTAATTTTTTTGAAAAATGGTGACCTTTTTATGACCAAGAACATCTTTTTAATATGATATAGTATACTAATTTTAATTCACATGTTTCTGTTGGTCGTAATCATCAAGTAATTATGCTATTATATTTACAAGCAATACACATTTTTTAGTTTTTTGTTCCCCTAATTTTTCCACACTTTTGTATGCTTTTTCCAGTACTCCAAATCTTAAAACAAACAAGACAAAAACAAAAGAAAAAACAAGGATGATTAAATAAGTTAACTTTCTATATCAGCCATTCTATTCTACATTAAAGAAAAAACTTAAAAAATAAAAATGTATCATTACATTCTAGTCTGTGGCTGAGCTGTAACTTCTGCTAATCTGGGCCAGATGTGACTGATGTAGAACGACTTGCTCATATGTCTGCATTGAGCAAGTGAGTCGGCCTGAGGGTGGTTCTTACAGGATGGTCTCACTCATATGTCTGGTGCTTGAATGGACAGGTGTAGGCAGGGGCAACAAGGGTGACTGGTATCTCTCATCATTCAACAGATTAGCCTGGGCTTGATCACTTGATAATTAAATATTCCAAGAGAATGAGTGGAATCATGCAATGTCTCCCATTTCTAGCCTCAAAACTGGCACAGCGTGACTCTTAATGCTTTCTATCTGTTAAATAAGTTACAAGAACACCATAGATCCACATGGTAGAAAATAGACTCTTTGTTTTGGTGGAATGAGTTAGAGAGTCACATTTCACAGGTGTGTGGGTAGAGGAACAGGAATAATTGGAGTCACAATTGCAAACAATCCACAATACCCTCTTATAGATGTTTGGCTATTTGTGCACTTACCTTTATAACTTATTTTAAAATTCTAGAGGAAGTGAAAATTGAGACATATTACTTTGATTTAGAAATCCAGACTACTTTTTGATGGAAAAATGGTCTGTTTCTTATTTATACATAAAGTTCCCTATAGATCAAAATTGTATCACCTGGCAAAATCAGTTTATTTCTTGATTTAATGCCTCTTAATTACCAAGTAGCTGTTTACTAATAATGAACACACACAAGAAACTTTTATTTGAATACATAAGTAAGAAAAAAATTAATAACTACATCTTATCTAATCACTATGTTTTCTCTCTTGTAATGCTTTCAGTATATTCATGAAACTAAACATTTGAAGATAAAAAGATTTTTATGTGCATTTTAAACACTATGAGATACTTCCTAAATTATTTATCATATTACTGCCATGCTCATATATTATTCTATATACTTCAAATAACTATATTAGTTTGACAATCCATAATATTCAGAGTATTCCAAATTTCACCCAATACTCAAATGTATGTTATTTGATAGAGAACATTCAAGTATATCCAAACATATTCTAATAACCACCATAAACATTTCATAGGTGCAGAAGGACAAGGTAGTATAGGATGCGTTTTGCTGCATTAACAGACATCGAAAATATCTCAATGGCTTAGGCCAATAAAATAATTTCATGCCAAATATATTGTATATTTCCCTGACCTTCAAGGTCAGCTATGTTGGCTCAAATTTGCAGGATGCACAAATGTTATGATACCCTGTTTGGGGTTGTTCTTGTATTGCTATAAATAAATATATTGGGTAATTTATAAAGAAAAGAAATTTCTGTAGGATGTACAGGAAGAATGGCACTGGCAACTGCTTGGCTTCTGGGGATGCATGAGGGACCTTTTGCTCATGGCAGAAAGGGATGAGAGCAATCATCTCACATGGCAAGAACAGGAGAGAGGTGGGACATGACACACACTTTTAAATGACCAGATCTCCCGAGAACTCACTATCGCAACACCATCAAGCCATGAAGCAAGACCCAGGTGTCTCCCCCAAGACCCAGACACCTCCAACCAGTCCTCATCTCAAATATGGGGGGGGGGGTTACATTTCAATATGAGATTTGGTCAAGGACAAATATCCAAATAATATCACACCTTCAATAATGTCATGAAAGAGTCAAAAACAGATTCACGAGCCAAGCTCAAGTTATCAATTACTTTGATCTGAAAGTAGTACATATTACTTCCATTTACTTTTTATCAGCCAAAGCAAATCATGTGGCCTCTCCTGTCTTTGCAGGGTGTGGAGTGTTGGCAGTAACATGCAGTCTTTCTACTCCTTCAGTGTATCTGTAAGGAGAACTGGTACTATTGGTGAACTGCACTAATGTCCCCCACTGTAGCTGTTATTAATTCGAGCGATTAGAAAAAAAAAATCTTAGTCACACCTTTTAAATAAGAAGTTTACAGACTTGGATTCCCATGAATGTGAGAAAAAAAGTGACATACAAATGATGCTCTTCTGGCCTAAGAAAGCAAACATAAGTTTGCATCTTTCAGGGAGTGCTATCAATTTAAACAGAATTGTCAGGAGTGTACTTATTAAGTAAGATATTCTATCAGCATTCCTGGATTTTTAAAAGTTAAAATTTATTTTTACAACTTATAGCAACTACCTTGTGTTCAGGGTGTCTTAAGTATTTTTATCACATGTAAGCCAAGTTATAAGCAAGGAAAGCTTTAAGATGCAGAAGAGTGTCTCTATTTTGTATCCTATAGAAGGGACTATTTTCTCTTTATTTTGTGGAGGTTTCTTTCACAGACAAACTAAAAAGCCTTTTGTTTGGGGGATGGAGGCAGCAAACCACATTGCCATGTGTGTAGCTATACAACAATCCTGCATGATCTGCACATGTACCCCAGAACCTAAAGTACAATAAAATAAAAAACTTTTAAAAAAAAAAAGCCAAGTACCAATGGTCATATTTTTCTCTTGATCATCTCCCTCATTGGATGCAATAATGTCTGAATTCAGAGACATTATGCTGTAATTTTTTCAGTTATTGTACAGGGAAGACATGTATATAACACAGACCAGTCAACTAGGAAGCGTAAAATAGTATTTCCATGTTCATAAATGCAGAATAACAGATATATTAATCAGATTATCTGATCATCAGCTATTAAGAAATAAGTTGACAAAATGGAAGGACAGGAATCATATGAAGGTGAGCAAAAGGGCAATTTAAATCTGGTACTTGTTTCTCAGTATTTCAGAGAAAACAAGAAAAAAAAAGGCCTGTATAGGGAGGGAGCGGTAATGAATCATTTGGTATTCACGTCGCAGCAAAGGAAAAATGTTTATATGAGAGAAGAAATGATAATGGTGATGAAAGGTAGCTTAGTTGCCATAGACATATGACACAGACTTCAACATTTTGCATAAAATGGGCCCTGGTTATTTTATTTCAGACTATTTTACTCCAATCAAATGTTGCTACTCGGGGATTTAAGAGTAGTTTGTCCTTAAATATGATGATCCCAAAGTGAGTAGAATTGGCATGTATCTGTTTGAGGTTTGACATGTATTAACTTTTTGTGATCATCCGTTGATGTTAATAACATCATTTTGCTAAAATTGTACAAGAGCTATAGAAAGGAATGGTTTCTGATTTACTCTTTTGGCTTAGTTATTTTAAAATACCATATTTATGGAGAAGTTGCTTGTTACACTAGACTTTTCAAGTGTGCCTCACTGAAAGAAATTTGACCTAGGAAGAAAATGGTGTGTTTGTGTCAGAAAATATTAATCCCATAGAAATGTAGATTCAGTTACCTTCATTGCTCTATCTTTTCTCTGATCCCATAAACTGATTTTGGGACTCCGATGTCAAATTTAAATGAAAAACTGCTATAATTGTTTGTAGGCTTTAGAGAGTCAGAATGCAGCATCACGCTGTTCCGTCAGTTCGAACCCACCCCCAGTACACTATTAGATCTATATACAAGCCAGCAGATAGGCTGATAAGAGCTGCAATCTCTTAGGTGATAAGGTGTAAGTCAAAGCTTAGTAAGCTATACATAAGGGAATGTATACCTCAAAGCTCTTTCTATTTGACAATATTAAGATACCACTACATTGTTTTTCACCACAAGTAAAGTGGTGGACTAGCAATGGAAAAATTCAACTTCCACTCGTCATCTTTCAGTTAAAAAAGGGCTAGTTATGCTCTGTGTAAAAAGTGACTACTTAAACGATGAATATGACAATCTTCATTGAATTTTAACTTATATTGCTAATATACAAATTTATCCTTCACATTTTCTGGGTAATTTTCAACCTAAATGTGTATATGCCAAGTGTTTAAAAATAATACTCTACATTCTTAGATGTGAAGAATATGGCATGCACTAGTATCTAAGAATGAAAGGGAAGGTTACTCTGAGAGGCTATATGTGTGTGCTAGTATAAATCAAATCACATTTTTCTCTGCCCTTAATCTTAAGGTACTAAAACTCAGGATGTTAAACATTTTTTAATATGTTATCTTGATTTTATGATCTACAGTGCCAGAAAACCCAACCTATTAGCCTTAAGCTAATTCATTCTTGCTGAGTATGCTTCTTACACTATTGGCAATTTTGTAAACATGCCCCATTTGTCAAAATACAAAAGTGGGAGGTGTAGATTGCTATTCATTGCGTGTGCTGAAAATAACTGCTGACCATGGGCATTTTATTGAAAGCATCTGCAACACCATCTTGAAATATAACAAATCATATCTTAGAAATAAAGAAGGATTTCTTGAAATTTGGTCATTGACCTATTTTCCTCAAGCACACTTATGTTCATTGTCTGAACAGAAAGAGAGAAAAGAAATATCTTTGGCACTAGCTTCCAGTAGATTCCCTGGAACAAAATGTGTAACCAACTGCTGTCTCTGACCCTTTCCTGCATGCATTTACAGAAGTAGTATATTTTAAACATATGTTATACATACAGCTTTGTGTTATGCAATGGGGATATAGCAGTAAATGAGACAGACATAATGTTATTAAACTCTAGCAGCTCTGCAAGATACTTTATAACATGAGAAACACACTCAGCCACCCACTCCTACTCCCCAAACACAGAAATATAGATGGTAAAAAATGCAAAACAGCAAAGTGTCAGTTCAACTGGTAAGCATAAATTCATTCCCACAGTCAAATAATTTCATGGCTGTTTGAAAAACAAGAAATAACTCTAGAGGTAAAGAAATATGAGTGATGAAGAACTGTACCTAGAGAAGCTCTCAGCCTAGAATAATACAATTTACACAACCCACAGAAACATGCAAATAGAAAAGTGCTGTTGGATATGCTCAAACAGGATGATGAAATAAAAATGGGCAGAAAAAAAGGACAATCTGAATCACTTAATACTAAATGTTTTGCCAATACACTGGTGAAAGTTACAGTTAACAACAACGGAATTACTGGACTGCATATGATCATTAAGATTATTCTTTGATATTTATACATAATTTTTCAAGCTTAATACCTTTAATTCTATACGAAATGCACTTTCCTGCCCAGATTTATGCAAACATCATATAATCTCTATTCTTATGGTAAATTCTTGTTCCTCCTACTTTCCACCAGCAAACGTTAGCTCTAATATTTTATTGCTTTTGCTACGTTACGTGCAAATGTCAGACTCAGCCTGTATTCCTTAATTATTGATAAAAACACTTCTTTGTATCATCAGTGTATGTAGCATATTTTACAGGATGTTTATTCATGAAGATTTCTATCAAATAGTATCTTAAATTTACATATTAATTTATGGTTGCAAAAGATTTTTAAACCCCTTCCAAAGGTATTTTTTCCCACTGGCAACCCTTCTCGGGATAGAGGTTCTGAAAAGATTCCTGGGTGTCCTGAAAAACTAGACGTTGTATAAGCACACATTTTTGGATTTTCTGACTTATACAGGGTCACTTTGCCTTTCCTAGTTATTGAGCTCTTTTACAATTCTCTTAGTTCCAGAAGCTGACAGCAATATGAATAATTCTTTTCCATAATCATACAAATAAATTTTGTCCATTAGAAACACAATTGATCTCTCTACAAACCACTTTTACATTTTGTTTTAAATGGACTTCAGCATCATTTAATGCTTATATATGCGTGATTCTTTGAATGTCCTTTGAACTAGTTGCAACACACTAGTTGCTGGTTCCCATATTAATTAGCAAATTTAAAAGTATTTTTGGCATGTGCTCAGTCTATATTTGTGTGAGATATGATTATGAACTCTTTCTTTCAAAACTGTAACTTTCAGGATCTAATATAATTTACTAAATTGATTATGTCCTTCTGGATAACCCATCCACCCCTGCTTCTTTTTCAGAAATTTTGCATGTACTATCACAGAAACAGTTACCATTAGACTTCTTTGTATAATACATGCAAGGACATATTATTGAACACACTTAAAAACCATAATACCCAGGTTTCTACTTTAAGCCTCTGAAAATAATTTGAAGAAATAATAAAATTCTGTATATTTTCTTTTTAAAAAAATGTATAGATTATACTTTAAGTTCTGGGGTACATGTGCAGATCATGCAGATTTGTTACATAGGTAGACACGTGCCATGGTGGTAGTTTCCTGCATCCATTGCCCCATCATCTACATTAGGTATTTCTCCTAATGCTAGCCCCCACCCCCCAGGCCCTGGTGTGTGATGTTCCCCTCCCTGTGTCCATGTGTTCTCATTGTTCAACACCCACTTAAGAGTGAGAACATGCAGTGTTAGGTTTTCTGTTCTAGTGTCAGTTTGCTGAGAATGATGGTTTCCAGCTTCAGCCATGTCCCTGCAAAGGACATGAACTCATCGTTTTTTTATGACTGCTTAGTATTCCATGGTGTAGATGTGCCGCATTTTCTTTATCCAGTCTATCACTGATGGGCATTTGGGTTGGTTCCAAGTCTTTGCTATTGTGAACAGTGCCACAGTAAACATACGTGGGCATTTGTCTTTATAATAGAATGATTTATAATCCTTTTGGTATATACCCAGTAATGGGATTGCTGGGTCAAATGGTATTTTATTTGTAGATCCTTGAGGAATCGCCACACTGTCTTCCACAATGTTTGAATTAATTTACACTCCAACCGTCTAAAAGCATTCCTATTTCTCCACATCCTCTCTAGCATCTGTTGTCTCCTGATTTTTTAATGATCACCATTCTAACTGGCGTGAGATTGTATCTCAATGTGGTTTTGATTTGCATTTCTCTAATGACCAATGATTATGAGTTTTTTTCCCCTCATATGTTTGTTGCCTGCATAAATGTCAACCCCATCAAAAAGTGGGCAAAGAATATGAACAGACACTTTTCAATAAAAACTCTATATATTTCCTAAAATTCCATATGCTGTTCTCTTTATCCCATTAGTGTCTGTAATTTGAAAAGACCAGAATAGATATATACTTCCTAATGATACAGCTTATGCCATGGCTATTAGAAATAAGAATCATCAACCATGTAGTCCGATTTTTTTACACTGATTCATGCCTGCAGTATAATGGAAGTTTAAGTTGTTACGATGAGGGATTCATTTTATAATGTTGAATTAGTACTTCTTAAATAATTTTATTTTTATTACCTTTTTGATTTCTAGAATTGTAAGAATCTCTAATTCTTAAAAAGATGTTCTTCAGCCAGGGGTCCTGCAAATACAGGCTAGCAATCAAAATAAAATAATAAATCTTTCTCCTTTTTTTTTCTTTTGTCCTGTGGGAGCCTTCTCTCGGATGACTCATGTCCATTCTTATTCTAGGCAATAATGAATCTGACTACAAAGTTGAGGTCAGTTTTATTTTGCAAATCCATAAAAAGTTATGAATTAATCACAACTTTATAGTTTGCAACATTATTCACCTATAAAAGCTCATTGAGTCTAAAAGCTCAAACTTTAAAGTTAGAGAATGTTCATATTCTTAGGAAGGAACAACTGACAAGATGACTGAAATCTCATGTGAATTGAAAACTCGTTATATTCAACTGCAATCATAAGTGTACCCGAACACGTATCAGTCTTCTTCACTCTGGCCATAAACACAGTAGCTGTTTAAAAGTAATGGAAGAATATAGTAGAAAAATGAGAACTGTTAAAAGAAATTTAACTTGTACAGATGTTACCTTCCTTTAGTTAATTTGCTATTAAATAAAACTTGAAAGAATATAAATATATGAACATGAAGATGATATTTAAAAGAACCATTTCTTCAAGGGATATATATATCTTCCTAGCTCCATCAAATACATTGAAAGGGAAAATAAAAACTGTTGGCTTAAGAGAAACTGCCAAAACCTTATTTATCCAGTGGTCAAATAACATGGAGAGATTCCTTAAATCATAAATTAACATAAGAAGTGCTCCTTTAAAAAGTAAAACTATTGCTTATAAAATCTAAGAAAAAATCCATTATTCAGGTTATAAACCATATGATTATATTTATCTTTTAAGTTTTGACAAGAAAATTGTCATAGTTTTAATGAAAATGAGAAACTGGAATTGAAATGTTATATTATTATAGTCAAAAATGAACTGCATATAAATTATACTGTTTCAAGTTTCTATTAATGTAAAAATATGTAATTGGCTCATTATTATTTATAAAACACAATGCCAAATGAAACATTTAGCTTTAAATGCTTACTGTAGCATACATTGAACTACAAATTAAGTGTCCATTTCTTTTATCAAAATAAATAGAAAAAGCAAATAATATGTGACACAAGGGTGAAAAATGAACACCACATGAACTGAGTCTATATATGTGCTGACTGTGACACAGCTGACTCAATAATTCCATCTTCAAATCTGCTTTGTTGGTCACAGCTGGACTAATCATGCAATAAGGTGCACGGATCATAAAGGCAGCCAATATAATCATGTAGGTCAGGAGGGTTGCCCATCAGTCTGCTTAATATGGGTGTGATCAGAATCAAAAGAAGTTGGCCACAATGAGAGAAATTACCAGAAATGTAGATCAAAGAGATAATCGGCATTGGTAATTCATCCCTGAATACAAATGCAGAATACAGACTATTACTTTTCACAGAACTTTCAACTAACCCTGCTTTGTCAATGCATAATGATGCTTCATAATGGTTTTCTTAAAGAAAACTTGAAAGTGTCCAGAAAAATTGGCTGTCAAAAATCTTAACATGTCTTAAAGATTGATCATTTTTTAAATCATTGGAATGGAAAGTATTCTGTTTTCTTTTCACAATCCTGTACTCACACATACACGCATATACAGAAGTTCATACATGTAATCCTCTTACTCTGTGGTTCTGCCTTAAAGAAGAAAACTAAGCCCGGAACTAGAAGCAATCCTAATGTTGTTATAAAAATTTGCAAAATATTCATGAGAATTATACATTTTAATTTTTCACATTTTATTTTTAAAAGACCATTTCTTCCGGACAGACGTATTTACTAAAAGCGATGTTTTTCTTTGTCGTGTCTGTGTGAAAATAAGTTTTTTAATGATCTAAAATTTGCACACAATAAAATACACAGATCTTACCTAAAGAGATGGATGAGCTTTGAAAATAACATACATGTGTATAGTTCAAACAGCTCTCAAAATGTTGACAATGTTGAATTTCACCAAGGCTCTAAGATTCTGTAAACAGCTACAATTAAATCTCTTTAACCATTTGTGTTTCATTTGGCTGCCTACAAAGAAACACTATTCGTCCTGCAACTTTGGTAAGACTCATATATGTTCCCTCCTTACCTATAGTAAGGCTGGCCACAGACCCTTCAATTTTCCATTCTTTGTCTCATAACGATTAGCCAAACAAACTCTTGTCCCCACTTAACAACTGGAACAAAATCCTTGTTAAACAAACTTGGATTTAGTTTCTCTCCTTTCCTAGATCCCTGAACTTTCACCTCCCTTCACACTGAGCCAGTATACTACCCTTATTAGCCCCTTCTGAAAATAAGCTGACTTCAGGGTAAAGCATTCTCTGGTCTACTATCCAAGCACAACACCCTTTCTCATCCTACTTGCCCCACCTGGTTCTCTCTAGCCCTCATCTTTGTTACTTCTCTCTTTAAAGAAAAGCTTTTTGTTTTCCTAACTAAACTTTGAGACATTTACAGATCTCATGGTTCCAGTGATCTTCTGATTCCAATAGTCTCCCTTCCTTTATTGCAATAATCTTTTCAAGCAAAGTCCCTGCAACCTAGGTCTGCATTTGTTTTTATTTGATAACAAGGAACATTTTCTTTACCCCGGGAAGATTCCTCATTTCCTTCCCAATAAATCCCTGCCCCATCCTTTAACGAAGTCAACCTGCATTTTTTTTCTTTTTTTTTTACCGTGTGTTGCATTACTTCTAGAACTTGAAGTGTAATAATGCAGTAAGTACTTTTGTGCCTGCCTTCTTTGGCTCAGTATAACACAGTGCTTCTCAACAGCAGCACTACTGATATTATAGTACAGATAATTATTAATATCTGTCATGGAGACTGTCTGTGTACTGGAGGATGCTTAGCAACATCCCTGTAGTTTTCTGAAGCTCCTCTCTGAACAGTTTCCTTTCTCATCTGTATTAAGTCTCTAAAATTAGAGTTATGACAACAGCCTGGAATGATGATCTATTTCTGCTCTGATCAAGTAGTCCTTATTTGTCTGGACTCCACGTCCTTATATTGCAGTCTAGAAAATCATTATCCTCAGCAAACTAACAGGAACAGAAAACCAAACACCACATGTTCTCACTTACAAGTGGGAATTGAACAATGAGAACACATGGACACAGGGAAGGAAACAACACTCACTGGGGCCTGTTGGGGGAGGGTGGCTGAGAGCATTAGGGAAAAGAGCTAATGCATGCTGGGCTTAAAACCTAGGTGATGGGTTGTTAGGTGCAGCAAACCACCATGGCACACGTTCACCCATGCAGCAAACATGCACATCCTGCACATATACCCAGGAACTTAAAAAAATAAAATTTTTTTTTAGAAAAAGAAAATAGCTCTTGTCAGAAAGTTGTGGTGATGGCAGAGACCATCTTGTTTTTCTTCCCTCAAAGATCACAGTCTTATTCTATGTATTGTCAAACATCTAAAGATAGTTATCTGACATATTTTGTTGTGGGGGTTAGCACAATATCAGCTTCTCCTCCATGGCCAAAGTGAAACTCCTATTAAGTCTATTTTAACTGGACTGTCTACCTTCCCTAATAAATTATTTTAGAATCTTAATAAAAAGATATTTGAGTTAATTGGCTATACCAGTAAAACGGTGAAGATTTAGAATCTTTTGTGTAAGTTTAGGTTTCTTTTTCAAAGTAATTTTTATATTTTAGTTCAAGTCTCTAAGATTCATATAATTTACAAATTTAGGCTAATTCTTAATAAATGAATATGTAATTACACATTGATTCTTTTCCTTTTCAGTCCGATTGGCATTTATACTTACTCTCGGGTTTAAATTGCAATCATCCATGATGAACACTTCTTACCTGGCTTTCTTCCCATATTTCTTTCCTTAGCACTTTTCGCTATGTATCTTCCTACTAATTTAGCTGTTTATCTTGTTAATTGTTTATCTCTTCCACTTATTTATAAGCATAAGGGGATAGATATTTATTTGTTTTGTTCACTGCTAACTGCCCTGTGCTTGGAACAGAGCCTTGTAAATAACAGATTCAAATAAATGAATGAATGAATGAATGCATAACAGAAGCTATACTACTTCCTTTTCCACATTTTGCCATTTGAGTTTTTCACGTTTATTGAAGATTATAATGTATTATAATTAAAATATATATTATAATTTTATAAATTATTTTATAAAATAGTTTATGTATTCTCATTCTTGGGATGAGCTTCTTTTCTCTAAAATCTATGAAGTAGGAACTTCACTTTTAATCTACACAAATAATAAATTATTTTAATATTGGCCTGCAATTTTTACCTTGTATAAGAAATCTCTTCTGGATTCCAGTTCAAACTGAAGCCTAGTATCTCCCATTTGATTCAGATAATTAAGTTCCATAGACATTGAAATAATTGTCTGGCTCTTTATGAACTAAGAATACATAATAAATTCTATTATGTTGATTTTTTGTTTTTACAATAAAATAAACCTTCACCATGCCACATATGCTGTTATCCAAAGAGAATTCTCATATAGAGATCTCTTTGAAGAGCTAAGTCGTTCTGTCTTAAGTTTCGCAAAACTAATGGCCTAGAACAGTCAAATACTCACACCCCTAACTTTTGCCTCATTCTTAAATAGAAAACTATGTCCTTTCAAAAATTGTCTATTTTCCCTTTTTGATTTTTTTTCATTTTTTAGACTATCCAATAAAATGATTAAATAATAATATAGTCTCTTTTTTTATTTTTGACATATGAATACTGAATTGTTTACTTACTCTAGTGCCTTTGTATACACACAATAGATTTAAATAGGTGAAGAAGCCACATAGAAATATCTATAGTACTATTAAAGTAGTACTATCTTTAATTCAAAAGAAAGCACACACTCACAAATTCAACCTACTTGGATTTAAATTCTTAGGTCTGATAATTTACAGTTTTCAACTAATAAATGTGGTCATTATCATCCTCAGTCTTTTGGAACTGTAAAACAATCATATACTGGAAGAGGAATAGTACAGATATAGAGACCCTGTCAAGATGCAAATATTATATAGCCAAAAGTGCCCTCATTAAATCCAGGTCAGCGTTTTCATCATAAATATTACCACCCCCTGCTAGACTTTATTTTCAGCAATACAAAAGTAATTACAGTTGAGATGGTAACAACCTTCTCTTTTGCACATCCATTGTCACATACATTCTTATACAAATACCAACTATAAATGAGTTAATAATAATGGAATGGAATCATGGGAAAACTGTGTAGTAACACATAAAATTAGATGGTAAGCAACAAAATGTATTATGTAACTTGTCTCCTTTTTAACTATACTGAAATATCAGTACTCAATAGTAAAAATAGTCATGTGAAATTCAAGTTGTAATTAAGTAATTGTGTATATAATCTTAATAAGACAAATTATTTGAAAATTCTACCACTGAGAGTGTTTTAAATGTAGACCACTAGTGACAAAATATGAATTATAGTACTTTGAGAATGATAAATTAATATACAGCAATAAAAATTATACCCTTCATACATATTTGCAGAAAATAAACACCAACAAAATGATATGAGATTTTGTTTCTTGCCATCATTTCTATAGATTATGTATATTTGGTTCAATAGATAACTGAAAGTTTATGAAAACCTAGATTTCAATTAAAAATCAAAAGATATTATTCTTTGAATCATATATTAATATTTTTCCATCATGATTCTTACATTTATATCTTAAAATTTTCAAAAGTAAACTCATTATTGTACTCCATGTTTTCCTCTGCCCATGTTTTAAAAATATTAATTGGTGCCTTTACCATATGCCTAGTGGAACTGAGTCACAAAAGGTGTCATAGAGAAACACATTGGAGGCTAATATCAGTAAGCTAGTGAATTAAGTCTGATAGGTTATTAAAATGTAGGTACCAACATGGCTATGGAAAATTTAAGATAAAACTATTAGGGATAAGAAAACAAGGAATACAATAAGCAATGTTTTAGCCAAAGAGTTGAATAGCATATATGAATATCAGGTCCCAGCAGCACTCATGGTATACTTTTTCAGACTTAAATCTGGTATACTTTTTAAAGGGTCCTGTTTATGGGGGAAAGGAAACACTCCTCCACTTAAATAATTGATGAATTCCATTAATTTTATCTTAATAGAATATCCTTAATCAATTTTTTGTCTCCACACTCCTATCATCACATGTTATATCTCATATTGTCCTTGGTTGATATAATAGTCTCTTATCAGGGTTCTTCTGAACTTTCTCCATTCTAGTGTATCTTACATACTAATGACAAATTTACATTTTGTAGCTAATTGTTCTACAAACTTTCAGTGGCTTCCCACAAACTACAGAGTAAAGATTATATTCCATGGCCTGAAACTGCATATACTATTTAATTTGCGGCCAGATGATCTTTTTTGCTTCATCCTTATGATATGCTGAATCAACCTACTCATTATTCCGCAAATATGCACATAAGCAAGACACTGTTGTTCCTTCTGCTACCTATTCCCACTTTATTATAAGTCTTTCTTCAACCACATTAAAGAGCAAGAATAGAGTCATATTTATCCTTATATTGCCAATATAGTGTAGTCTCAGCTGAAGTTCAGCAAATGTGGTGAGATAGAGTTCCCATTCTTAGCTCTTTGAAAACTAAGATTTTTAAGATGTGTGACAGCTCAGAGCAATGTGTTATGTCAATAATGAATCTTCATTGAGGTTCTAGGCTTATGATCCATCTAATTACACTCCAAGTACAAATTAGACAAGTTGTCTTTTTGTTTTCCAGTTCAATCTTATATACGTTTCTGCCAGAGCCAGAGGAAACTCAGGTAGCAATATTGTTATCACAATCCCTAAGCTTCAATTCTGAATGTCAGCCTGTTTCTAATATGCCTCAGTGAACTAACCAGGAGGACGTATTTTAAAAATAAATAAATGAATGAATAAACTTTGAACCCATTGATCTGTTGCCTAAAAGAAACCTACTTCACCTATAAAGATACATATAGACTGCAAATAATGGAATGGAAAAAGTTATTCCATGCTAATGGTGGAAACTGAAAAAGAGCATCACTTGCTATAGTTATGTCAGACAAAATAGACTTCAAGACGAAAACTGTAAGAAGAGACAAAGAAAATCACTATGTAATGATGAAGGGATCAATTCAGCAAGAGGATATAACAATTTTAAGTAGGTATTCATTTAACACTGGAGCATCCATATATAAAGAAAATAATATTAGAGCTAAACAGAGAGATGGACACCTATGCAACATTAGCCAGAGATTTTAATACCCTACATGCAGCACTGAACAGATCTTCCAGACAGAACATCAACAAAGAAACATCAGATGTAATCTGCAATATAGAAAAATAGATTTGATAGATATTTTCAGAACATTTCATCCAAGAGCTACAGAATGCATATTCTTTCCTCAGCATATGAATCATTCTCAAGGATAGGCCACATGTTAGGTCACCAAACAAGTCTTAAAACATTCAAAAAAATTGAAATACCATCAAGCATCTTCTCTGAGCACAATGCAATAAAACGAGAAATTAATAACAAGAATAATTTAGGAATATCTACAAATACATGCAGTTAAACAATATGCTTCTGAATGACCAGTGTGTCAATGGAGAAATTAAGAAAGGAATTGAAAATTTCATTTCTTGAAACAAATAATGGAAACACTACATTTCAAAACCTGTAGGGCACAGCAAGCACAGAACTAACAGGGAAGTTTATAGCTATAAGTTCCTAGGTCAAAGAGGAGGAAAAACTTCAAATAGACATTTAATGATGCATGTTAAAGAACTAGAAAAACAAAAGCAAACCAAACCCAAAATTAGTAGAAGAAAGTAAATAATAAAGGTCAGAACAAAAATAAATGAAATTGGAAGAAAAAAATGATACGAACGATAAATGAAACAAAAACTTGTTTTTTTGAAAAGTTAAACAAAATTGGCAAATGTTCAGCCAGACTAGGAAAAATGTATTGAAGATTCTAGTAAAATCATAAATGGTGAAGGAAATATTACAGCTGATATTGCAGAAATTCAAAGGTTACATATTAGGGGCTACTATGAGCAACTATATAAATTTGAAAAATTCAGAAAAAAAATGGACAAATTCTGGGATATACACAATCTATAAAAATTGAACCAGGAAGGAATATAAAACATGAACAGACCAATAAAAAGTAAAAATATTAAAGCCATACTAAAATATCTGCTGGTAAAGAAAAGTCCAGGAAGGTGATGGCTTCACTGCTGAATTCTACCAAACATTTTAAAACAACTAATGCCAATACTACTCAAATTATTCCAAGAAATAGAGGAGCAGGGAATACTTTCAAACTCATTCTTTGAGGCCAGTATTAACCTGATACCAAAACCATACAAAGATACATTAAAAAAAAAAAACTATAGGCCAATATCTCTGATGAATATTGATACAAAAATCACCAACAAAATACTAGCAAACCAAACTCAACTGTACATTAGAGAGATCACCAATGATGCACAAGTGGTATTTATCTGTGTGGTAAAAGAATGGGTCGAAAAATACAAATCAGTCAACGTGATACAACATATCAACAGAATGAAGGATAAAAACCACACTATCATTTCAATTGATGCTGAAAAAGCATTTGATAATATTCAAAATCCCTTCATGATAAAAACCCTCATTGTATATCTAGAAGACCCCAGCGTCTCAGCCCAAAATCTCCTGAATCTGATAAGCAACTTCAGCAAAGTCTCAGGATACAAAATCAATGTGCAAAAATCACAAGCATTCCTATACACCAATAACAGACTTAAAGAGAGCCAAATCAAGAACCAAATGCCATTCACAATTGCTACAAAGAGAATCAAATACTTAGGAA